>JAPKLX010003810.1:0-10610 GCA_026898415.1 Leonotis leonurus | reverse complement strand
TTTCGGCATGTGTTTACTGAGTACTTTCGTACTCAGCCCTGCATATAATTATAAATGTGCAGGTTAAGTCGTGATGACGAAGTGGAAGGCTCAGCGGTGGGTTTTTGTCAAACTCTTGTTGTTTTACTCTTGGTGATTTATATGTCAACATACATGTAAATCTAGAAATTGATCCAGTTCCGCTGCTAGACTTTTGTTTAGATTCAAGAACTTGTTAGCTACTTTCTTTTGATGTTCCGCTGCTAATCCTTAATTAAAGCTTTAAGAGCTTATCAGGTTATTTCGTTCGTATCGAACCATGTATCGTCAGACTTGTAACCGTTTCCATGTTTCAAGATGTGATTAAAATCACTTACTTCTGATTCGTTTCTTTATCCGTATTCCCTGTTAGTCATGTTTTTCCTCGACTTTACTTAGAGAAGTAAAGTGGGGATGTGACAGAGTGGTATCAGAGCAAATTTTTGTGCTTGAAACCCGAGAGTCTTGTGAAATTCGTGTCTAGTATTGTTCCACTAGACACCTGAAATGAGTCGACAAAACCCGAGCATTCCGTGCATCACGCACAACGAGGAGAAGCCAAACAGTTCATTTAAAAAAATGAATACGTTAGAACGGATAGAATCCGTTACTTCAATTTCTGAGAATAAAAATACAAGTTCTTTGATGAACTTGGAGCGCTTATTGTATGTTCTCTTTGATAAGAAGAAAACATAGATAAGGATTTTGAAGAAAACTTTCACACTTACTCGATAACTATTGATGAAAAGAATTCGCATAGGAACTAGGGTACGGTGAGTACCGGCATGCCTTGTCACATATGCGACATGACACCTTCTAAACAACACTTGAGGATCAGCTTAATATATTAAGCTTAGACTCACATTTCAACGCTAAGCGTCAATGAGAATAATAATACTTTCCTTTACCAAAGACTCTTTGTATAGTTCCTTATTACAAACCGTGTTATCTTAACACGGATTTTAGTTCCATTTTTGCTAATAGACTCCTGATGAGTTCTATTTTCATCTAATGAGAAGAAATACCAATTTGGTTAGTTATCACGTTGTAGTAATTCTTTTGAATAATATAATATGTTGTATTGAGTCAATGTTTGATTTTAGAACTTATACGAATTGAGAGTATTCTTTAATATCTCTACAAACCGCAATAGCACTACATCCTATATTTGACGATCAGTGTGAAAGGCACATTTACATGTGTCTTATATTTTATAGATGGCAACGAATGGTATAACTGGAGACGCTACTTTAGGAAACCAACTAGAGGCATTTTGGAATTATAGAAAGGCCGAAGAGGACGACCTCGGCGAGTTCTTAGCACACTACTCCCGGTTGTGGAGAGAGGCACGTTCAGTTGGGACGACAGATATGGAAGGTATCTGGCAACTACTTGCTATTTTGCCAATTGAATGGCAAGGATGGGCTAGACAATCTCACTACCATTATGTATATCAGGATTATGACTACAGTCATCTTGTTGGAAATCTACCAGAATTTGTTGCTTTGTTGAGTCACAGGTTTGGCGTCCATCGTGTTCCGCCACCTGGGCAATATAATCTTCACCAACAATATACAATTTGTCCACACCCACCTCTTGACATCAACTATCCATTTCCACCTCTTCATTTCTCGCACATATCTCCATTTCAGCTGCAATAGCCAACCAATGTAGTACACACATTTTCTAGAACCTCAGATCACAAGGGAGATATGAGAACATCCTTAGCAGAGTCTTCCCGACAACCGCTTCCTTTAAGGAAAGAAGATTCATTAACTAACTTCCGTCAACAGGTGAGAGACATGATAAATGAAGTTCAAGAGCACATAGGTGCAGGGTCGCCGCAGAAAAAGATAAAGAAGTCCCAGGAGAAACTTGAGGAAAAGACAGAGGATAATGCAATTGATGGAAAGACAAGTAGCTCGACTGCAGAGTCAGAGGCTTAAGTATATGGACTACTATAGATGCTTGCATAATTAGGAAATATTAGTAGTCAATAGTACGGATCTAAACCATACCATATTTTGATACATTCTGTGTCTTTTGGCTGATGTTGTAGTAATGTGTTCCTTGTGGGAAACATTCCATCCTAGTGCTGATAACCCTATCTGATTTTATGCTGATATAGTCGACGTGAGTTCACACAGGGTTAGTGACACCTTTTGCGGATATGCAAGGTTAATGTTAAGTACTGCATGTTGATGATAGTACGGAAAAAGCCCTCGATGAGACAATTTTAATCATGGTACATTTTATATATATATATAGACCCCGTAAACGATGTTTCTCTGCGATCTACACTTTCTTTCAAAAGTCTATTTTAAATAGACATTGGTATGATACATTTCCCTCAAGGTGTATAAGTATCTAATTTTATTTAAGATCTCGATATTGTTAGATAATAATAGTTAATCGATATGATGCCAAGAAGAAGAGGAAAACGAAGAGGAACAAGATATAGTAATTCGTCAAAATTCGTGAAATAACAATCTTCAACCACAAATTCATCTTCAAGAAAGAAATTTCTTTTTATGATTCTCAAACGACACCCTCCAACTTTTAACGAGAATGGAAAAACCTAAATAAACTGAACTATGAGATTGAGTTAGGAAACACATTTTCAACTTCTTATTTATACAACCAGAACATCTCTCCTGTGTCTTATTCAAGCTCTTAGGATCTGCAGATTTTTAGTAGAAAAATGAGAAGGACTGATATATGACATTAGAATGTCTTTAGCGAGTCATGGAAGGCTATCTTATACAGACTCACTGAACCGAGCACTAGATGTTGAGGCAGCAATGCCAGAAGAGCGCAAGGCGCTAACTACTGCAACAGCACCAGCACAGTCCCAAGCTTATTCTTAGAACTACAAGGGTAAGCGTAAATGGGATTTCAACCAAGGAAATAATCGTCCAAATTTTCAGGGAGATCGAAGGCCATGGCAGGGAGCCACGCCTCAGGGTCAACAAATTACCCCATGGCAGGGACAGGGACGACAGAATGTCCCAAGGCAAGGAATAAACCAGAAAGGAAAGTCAAACTCTCCCTTATGCCAAAGGTGTAATTGAAACCATGTGGGTGCATGTTTCCCCAACGAAACTTGCTATAATTGCGGCCAGAAGGGCCATTATGCTAACAACTGCACGGGGAAGCCACAAGGCCTACAGACAAGGCCAAATCAGCCTCATGGTCAATTCAAACAGAACCCTCAACCTTGAGAGCATTACAAGGACGACCTCAACAACAACTACCATCAAGACAGAATCAGAATGCTTGGGCGTTTGCACTAAACCCGAAACCGCAAGACAAGAACAAAGGAAATTTGGCAAGTATGGAAAAATTTCTTGACATACCTGTTATTCTTCTTTTTGATACGGGAGCATCCCACTCTTTTATTTCTAAAGCATGTTTCGGACACGATAGGATTAACACTTGAAAGAACTAAGCATGAAATGAAAGTAGGAACACCCACTGGAGGATGTATGACTACAACTCATGCTTGCTTGAACATAGAAATCGATTTAGGAACTTTTAAGATCACAGCGAACAACATAAATCTTATGCCAATGTGGGATACGAACATAATTCTAGGAATGTATTGGCTAGCCGAAAACTATGCCACGATTCTCTGCAAAGAGAGACAAATATCGTTCAAAACCCCAGGAAAGGAACCTACGAGCTTTCAAGGGATCGCCATGAACAGAAAGAAGACGATTATCTCAGCACTGCAAGCCGCCAAGCCAGTAAAGAAAGGGTGTTCATCCTACCTAGTGTACTTGAAGGGAGAAGAGAACGAGGAAAGAAAACTTGAAGATGTAGCCATTGTGTGGGAATACCCAGATGTATTTCCAGGCGAGTTGCCAGGAATTGCCGCCCGACAGGCAGTTAGAATTCACAATTGATCTGGAACCAGTATCAGCCCTGGTATCCAAAGCACCTTATAGGATGGCCCCTAAGGAGTTGGAAGAACTCAAGATACAACTCCAAGAGTTGTTAGACTTAGGATTCATCCGACCCAGTGTATTCCCTTGGGGAGCACCGGTATTCTTCGTCAAGAAGGACGGAACCTTGAGAATGTGCATAGACTACAGAGAGTTGAATAAACTGACACTCAAGAACCGATATCCCTTACCAAGGATAGATGATTTGTTTGATCAACTCAAGGGAGCGTGTATCCTCTCAAAAGTAGATTTGAGATCAGGATACCATCAACTGAAGATCCGAGCAGAAGACGTTCCTAAAACTGCTTTCCGAACCCGGTAGGGTCACTATGAATTCATAGTAATGCCATTCGGATTAATCAACGCACCTGCGGTGTTCATGGACCTGATGAACCGCGTGTTTCACCCTTACCTTGACAAGTTCGTCTTGGTCTTCATAGATGATGTTCTTATCTATTCGAAGGATGAGAAAGAACATGAGCAACATCTAAGGATCACCCTAGAAACCCTCAGAAACGAGAAATTCTATGCTAAATTCAGCAAGTGCGAATTTTGACTTAGAGGAGTGATGTTTCTTGGACATATTGTGTCAGCAGAGGGAATCAAGGTAGATCCTGTCAAAGTAGAAGCTGTTCGCGAATGGAAGTCGCCGACGACCCCCAATGAAATCAGGAGTTTCTTAGGATTGGCTGGATACTATCGAAGATTTATAGAAAGATCTTCTAAGATAGCACGGCCAATGACGCAGCAACTACGAAAAGGAATCAAGTTCACATGGTCTCCAGAATGTGAAGCCAGTTTTCGGCTTTTGAAGAAAAAGTTGACTACCGCCCCGATACTAGCAGTCCCCGAATCCAATAAGAAATATGTAGTCTATACGGAGGCATCTAAGAATGGATTGGGATGTGTTTTGATGCAAGAGGGAAAAGTCATAGCATATGCATCTCGACAACTACGGCAGCACGAGTTGAACTACCCAACTCACGATCTGGAATTAGCTGCCGTTGTGCATGCTTTGAAAATTTGGAGACATGATCTCTACGGAGTTCGATGCGAAATTTTCACGGATCACAAAAGTCTTAAATACTTTTTCAAGCAGAAAGACCTTAATATGAGGCAAAGGAGATGGCTCGAATTAGTAAAGGATTATGATTGTGGTATAAACTATCACCCAGGAAAGGCTAACGTAGTAGCCGATGCTTTAAGTCGTAAAATTTCCTCAAAGTTTGCATTGATTCTAACTCGAGAGAATGAACTCGTAAAAGAATTTGAGAAAATGCATTTGGAAATTTTACTACCGCCCGAAACAGTGGGAGGAATTCTTACCACTTTGACAATAGAACCTGACCTGAGGAGTAAGATCCTAACTGCTCAAAGAAAGGATGAAAAGCTGGAGAAAATACATTAGAAGGAGAGGGACTCCGAGGATATGCAGAAATGGGACTGCATATCCAAATAGAGCAAAAATAGAGAGCATATATATAGTCAAAGAATAGAGGACTCAAAAGAGCAATGACCCCAAGATGATCTCAACGAATGACATTATATGATTAGTGACACAATCATGGTCACCTTATTCGGTAGTATACCTCAACGGAGATTCGATTCGGCTATTGAATTATCGCTAGATCTCTTAGAGAGTTATAACCCGAACTATGCGTGAGTTCAGTTCACAAGTAGCAAATTTCAGTTTCAGTTTTATAAGCGAGATTCAGTTCTAGTAGAACGTAGAGAATAAGAGAGTTCAATTTCAGTTTCAGTTTCAAATTCAGTTCATTTTTCTATTCAGTGGAACGTAGAAAGTTTTGGGTTCAGTTCAAGTTCAGTTTTAGCTCAACTCATTCAATACAGTTCAATCCAGTTCAGTTCATTCTATTCAGTTCAATTCATGAGTATTATCATGAAAAATGCTAGTCATTAAATTCCTTTCAGTAATCAATTATATCATAGAGTTGAACTCTATGATCTTAATGCAATTAAGAAGTCATAGGAGGTCCTTCTAAACTCTATGGAAAAAGGAAGTTCTAGTCAAGACAACCATTGAAATATTATCCCTGAACCTAAGTATCTTTATGACTGAGAAATGATTGTGATGGGCCTGATCACCCCATGTGATCAAGAAGATCTCAGTAGTTGTCATTCTGGTCTCCGGACCCTAAAGCTCAGCATTTTTTGAAATTTAGTTGTGTTCATTCCTTTCTTTTACTATTTAATCGGTTGAGGTCTGTCGCTAAACAGTTTGTCCAACCCTCGCTTAAGTTATCATGAGAGATGATGGACCCACATGATTGATAAGCTATCGCAATAAATTTCCTTGAACCTTCGGAACTAAGACGTATTCGGTATATGGCTATCTAGGTACCATGATTACATTTTGAGGTTTTATATGCTGAGAACATGTAGTGAGTGCTAACATTAGGTATGTATAGGATAATGTGAGTTGTCTCCATGTTACCGTATGCCTTTTCAAAGAAGGGATAAAGTTTAGAATGAGGTTCCTTATGATGAAAGTAAGGTTACGCTTATGCCGCCACCTCAAAGAACGGCCATCTTCAGAGGATGTGCAACCCAGTGATGCAGAACTATGAGTCAAAGTTCTGGAAAGGAATAGAATAATGATTAGGGTGATATCTTCTCGCAGTTAGAGAGATACACTAAGTTATGATATAATATTCATCGATTAAGGTGCTCAACGGGATTCGTTTCGGAGTACAAAGTATGTTAAGTTGCTTGACGGGATTCGTACCGGAGTATAGATGTGATAAAAGAATCAAAGAAGCTCAGAAGAGACAGAAGTCTTATGCTGACACTCGTAGAACCGAGCTATAATTTGGAATAGGAGATAAGGTTTTCTCAAAGGTATCTCCTACTAAGGGAATGATCAGATTTGGTGTTAAAGGAAAACTGAAACCCCGTTTTATTGGACCGTATGAGATTCTGGAACGAATAGGCCCAGTAGCATATAGACTAGCACTGCCGCCGAGTTTCAGAAACGTTCACAACGTTTTCCACGTGTCACAACTCAGAAAATACGTGTTTAACCAGAAACACGTTATCCATCAGGAAGAGACGATTTTGCAACCGGACTTGACCTATGAAGAAAAAAAAAAAAAACCCTAAAGCTATAATAGATCAGAAAGTACAAGAACTTAGAAATAAGTAAGTTAAGTTGGTTAAAGTGTTGTGGAAACATCACGGGCAAGAAGAAGCCACTTGGGAGCTCGAAGATAAGATGAAAGAAAAATATCCCGAGCTATTTAGTTAGAACGTACAAATTTCGGGACGAAATTTTTATTTAGAAGGGGAGGATGTAATGGCCCGTAAACTTTTTCTACTAATTTGTATGTATCAAAAATCTGCTTGAGAAAATTTTTGTAATAAAATACTAAAGATATCGGTTAGTTAATCGATATCGATAATTATTATAGTATGCCTTGAATCCATGTGCAAGTTTAAACCATGGGTTGTATCTTTCTAAGACATATTAGCTAGATGCTAATTTCTATTAGATATTTATATATTTATTGTCTTGTTTAAATGATTTTACTAGAAGGAGAAATGGAATAATTGAAGGATATAACTTAGTTGTGAAATACATTTTATAAGTAAAATATTTTACAAGAGAGATTTTAGATTAGAAATTTTATAATAAAGAATGAGGAGTACAAGTTTCATTCCCTAATTATATCTTATATTGGGTAACCTTGATTATTAAGCAAAGGAACACACGCCATATATATATTTACGTACACTTTGGAAATGAGCCTAAGATATATGGTTTTATAGGAGAGAGAATTGTACTATATATGTATATATATATATTTTTTATTATGTTGCAATCTAGAACAAAAAGGGAAGAGTATTGAAAGCTGCAAAGTCAAGACAAGCGTGTGAAAATAAACATTTATACACATAGGTGTACTAAGCTAGAACAATAGAATAGAAAAAAAAATCTCTAGAGTTACCAATGCTTTAAGTCTTACAAATGTGGACAAGGATCCCATATCAAATCCCATTCTTAACTACTAGATTTATCCCCTGTACAAATCTGTTTTGCCTTTAAAAACAACTTGAGGGGTGGTATACCAAAAACAAAAAGGAGATAGAAGGAAGGAAGGGAGGAGGGAAGTAGCAGCAGAAAGAAGCAGTGCCGTTCACTCCACCATTCTGTCCTGCGCCTGCACCTGCAAGGGAAGGAAGCACAAATTGAATGCTGCCCCCAAAGTCAAGAGAGGCAGGCATAGTGTTAGGGTAGACTGGAAACCTCATAGAATAACTCAAGTGCCTGCAGTTGATATAGTGTTAGAGTACGTTGCAAACCAACTCATAAGAAGAAACACTCTTCCTTATATCCCACCCCAACACTCTCATTTTCACTCCCATTGTAACCTATACAGCAGCACTCACTCCCCAGAAAAGTTCCCTTAATCGCCCAGCTCAAGTATCAGGAGATATCCAAGTCATCCTAACCCCAAGGATTCTAAGGTGTCTAAGGTAAATAAAAAGGATTAAGTCCAGATTTTACAGTTGTAGCAATATCTTAAATCAGTTTGTTACCTTTTCTTCTCAGAAAACAACTTGGAGCTCTCTTAGCCGAATCCTAGAGTAAAAGTAAGCTCTTTTACTTATATTTAACCGTTTGAATGAAAAAGGTTCTATGCAGAGCCTGAAATCTTTTCAAACATAAAGTCCTTAAATTATCTTAAGGGTTAGCATACGGGCCACTTAAAACATAGGTGCTTTGATTTCAGAACATAGATATAAATGTGTATATATGTATGTGAGTGTATACTATTAATACTCTAGCCTCATTTCTTAGTATTAGTTCAAGAACTCCTGCTTTATTAAAAAGAAAACTGAGTTACTGGAACCACAAAAGGGAAAAGAAAAACTGAACTTTGACATCTTCCACAAACCTTAAAGAACAGAGAGTTAAGCAATTAGAAACTTTTAAAGGTTTAAGTTCAGATTTTGCAAGCCTAGAACTGAGAATATGGAGAAGCTTTTTAGATCCTATAGAAAAACAACTTGCTGAATTTAGGAAACAGAACATATAAACACTTATATATGTAGATTCTGATCTTTAGAACTGGACTGACGTTATATGATATGCAACCTACAGAAACATGATCTGTACTCGTTTACACCCATAATAAGGAACCAACTCTAAAAGCATTAAATCTCAGAAGTTAAAGACAGAAACTACCTCACGCAGCAACAAATATCCAGAACCTTTCCAACGTATGAATCATAACAAGACCAGCAACCAATATATATATACCTCAGCCACAGTTAAGAACAAAGCAAAGTCAGTACTTGACTAAGACTTTAAATAAATCAGAACTTGAAACTCTTAACTAAACTAAAGTTCCTTCCATTTCACAGCTTAGATACAGAATGAAACCAAATGTCAAATTGAAACCAAATTCGAAACAGGGCACCTGATATATAAGCACAGAACTAAAAGCTTGAACCTTGCAGATTAAGTTGAAACCTTGAAAGCCCTAAAAAAAAATGAATTAATGAATTAACAGAAGAGTGAGGGAAGGGATAGACGACAGAAATGAAATTAGGAAGAGAAAAGGGAATTACCTCTTAAGAACGATGGCTGTAACGGACTGATGAAGAAGCGAAGGATGACGCCACTTCTGCTCCAACCGGGGACGCTGGCGAGCACCTCGCTGGGAGAGAAGTCGAGAGGAGAAGCAGCTTGATGAGGAAATAGAGGGCGAAGCCACTGCTGTCTTTACTGGAAGCGCCGATGATCTCCTCATTGAAGAAGAAAGTGCGGCGAGAACAAAGAGCAGTCGGAGAGGGCGAGAGGAAGAGGAAGAAAGCAGATCGTGTGAGAGGTGAACCGGTTAGGGTGAGAAGCAATTGAACAAATGGGCTGGGAAGGAGAAGATGTGAATTAATCAACTGGGCCGAGTAATTTGTTTTCTGAACGGGCCAGCAAATATAATTGGTTTGGGCTATGATAGTATAGAAATGGATTTGGGCCCAACATGAGAATAAATCTGGGCCAAATAAAATGAACGGGCTGGAATCCGAAATGAAATTTATCGGGTTGCGAAACAAATAATTTGACGGATTGAATGTCTTCATTTCATAAGGCGAGCCTTAATAAAATAATTAGAACAAATTAAGAAATTACTTAAATTCATTAAATCTTTGAATTTAGGGAGAAATTAATTGGGTTGTTTATGATCAGTCAAGTTGACCCCAACTAATTAAGTGAACCGAGTTATAGATGAGAAACGAGATTAGTAGCCGGATTTCAATCCTATGAATTCTTTAGTGATTAATTTAATTACTAGCTTATAAGAGATTAATTTAGGACTTTCGGTTTAGAACTAGATTGTTTCGAGTTAATTATCTCGACAAATGTTAGTAATCTAATTAGAATTAATTAGATAGGACAACTCGGAAAGTGCTATAAGGAAAATTCGTTAATTAGAGAATTAATTGGAACTCTTCAATAATGAGTTGGATTCACTACTAGAAACTCCATCCTAAATTGAGTAGCATAATAAAATAAATTATGAAATAATAGCATATTATTTCATTTTGATTCTATAAGACAAATTAATACTCACGAAGAGTATTTCTTTCCTCTTAATTGCGATTAAGGTTCAGCGAAAGGAAATT
>JAPKLX010001268.1:0-23577 GCA_026898415.1 Leonotis leonurus | reverse complement strand
CAACACTTTATAATTTCTAAACATGTGAGATAATAGCAGTTAGAAGATAGATCAATAAGATTTAAAGCATAAGATAACACATAAAACATTGCCTGGACAACTAGATATTGTCATCAGGTTGTTTTTGAATCAAAAGATGTTTATCCTTTTCATTCACTGGCTGTTTAGCTGTTACAATTTGATATTCAATATGGACAGCGAGCTGTTCATTTACAGAATGAAGGAAAATTAAACATTATTGATTTGGAGCTTCGCTTTGATCTGCAGTTTGCTTCCTTGATTGTTCAGCCATTCTCGCTCTTCTAGCTTCCACCATCTCTCTCCTCCTTAATTCCGAGGGAACTCCAAAGCTTGCATAGATGCCATTGAATACCTGTCTGTAGTCTTTGTTGTTTATATCGATTGGGTATCCCATGGCTTTTGCAGAATGGTTGATGTGATTTAATATTGCATTGTGATCAACCTCCGTTGTTCCTTGTATTCTTGGATATAGAATTGTAGTTCGCTTTGGAGCAGTTAATGGATGATTTTGCATTGCAGATTGTCTGAAGAGATATTCCACGAATGATTGATTCTTGTGCTGCTTTAGGAATTCTCTAAACAATTCATCCACATTTCCACCTTGTGTGTCTTCATCCATCAGATAGTAATGTTGGACCACGAATTCTTTGATCAGCTGATTCCATCTCGCTGCTTTCTTTGAATGTAGCCATGTAAGATTTTGAGCATCCTTGAGCTGGTATTTTTCAAAGAATTTGAAAACTGGATTGGTTGGCTCAATTTCTTCTTCTTCTGGAGATTCAACATTTTCATCTAAAGCACCAGTTACTCCTCTCCTTTGCTTCTCAGCTCTCCACAGTTCTCTGAATTCTGGATTTGCAATCTGCTCCGCAGTGCATCCATCCAAAAACATCTCCTCATTTTCATCATCTTCAGTTATGACTTTCTTACCTTTACTTCTTGCTGCTGCCTTCTTTGCCTCCTCCATTATCCTCTCTTTCTCTTCATTCTCTTTCTGCATTTGTTTAGCCTCTGCAATCTGTTTAGCCGTGAGTTTCTTTTTCTTGATGATAGCAGGCTTCTTTTTAGTTTGAGAGGGAGCAGCGGTCTGGACAGCTTTCTTTCCTTCCCCCTTTTCGACATCATCAAAATCTTTCGACATGATGAGCTTAAGGGAGGCATTCTCTTCAACCATCTCTTTGAATTTCTTGTCCATCTCTTCCTTGTAATGCAAAAGAGTAGATATGTTTGCATTGATCTCATCAAATTGTTTGGCGGAAGAGACAGCTAGCTTCTTGACATCATTTGACAGGGCGCTGTTTGAGGCTTTCAAGTCAGTTAGAGATTTGGATAATTTGAACACTTCATCACGTGATGCGAGATCAGCTTTCTCAATCTCCGTTTTCAAAATAGGCTTGATAGCAGTGGGTAGAGAAGATCGAATAACAGCTGGAACATTCTTCTCAAACACAGCTGGAATAGTCGTCATTTTTCAAGCTGTTTCTCCACTTGCTTCTTGACCTCTTCAACAAGCTTCTTTCCAGCCTCCATCATTTTTTCTTCAAATTTGTTTGCTTCAGCTTGAATGTTTGACAATTTGGCCTCGGTTTCCTTCTTGTAGGTATCAAAAACCTCTCTATCACTATCCAGAGATTTGTGTAGTGCAGAAGATAGTGAATTGTGAGCTCGTTCAAAATTGGCCTCCGCCACCCTTATTGCAGTCTCTGCAGCTGTCTTGACAAAATTGGCCATAGCTGCAGATCGATCATTTATGCGTGAATGAATGAGCTGACTAATTTGCTCCTTCGTCAAAACTGGGTCAATGTGATGCATTAATAGCTCATCTAGAGAAAAGTGCTGATAGTCAGCTGGAGCAGTCGCCTGTGTATAGATTTCTTCAAAAACAGCTTCATCGACATTTTGAGTCTCAGCGTCGTCCATCTTGTCATCTTGTTTTGTTTCCTCTAGCTGTACATCCTCAGACACAATTTCTTCAACCTTCTCCACTGTTTTCCTGTCCTCGATCTGTTCCTCAACAATCTCAACAACAGGAGGCTGAGATGTGGAGGCTTGTTTCATGATGGGAGAGGATTGCCCAACAGATTGATCAGGAAAGTTGAAAGCCATATCAAAATCCCCGGATGACAGATCCACTGCATTGTTGAAGAAAATTTGTTCGGTGGAGTAGAAGGGAGCAAGGTCGACCTGTAATTCAGCTGCTTCTTCCTTCATTTTTGTTAGAACGTATGTTCTAAAGAACTGACGAGCGTCGGGGATATCAAGAAATCCAAAATAGGATATCAGCTTGTTCTCCTCCACCTTGAGATCACTGATGGTGAACAGCATTAAAATTGACTCCAAAATGTAAAATTTGCTATCTCGAATGTCGAGATAGACTTGAAACTTTTTGGCCATGTCAAATGCAGTGGGGGTTAACTCAATTCCAGGCAAGCTCTTGATCACTGATTCTGAAGCAGCTTCCTTCATGCCTTCGAAAATCATGTGAGCCCCAACCAATCGTTCGGTTAGATCATCAGCGGGCTACTCATGAATATTTACTGCAACATCAGCTTCTTCAATATGGATAACATCAATATTTGTGGTAGCCTCCAATTCATCCAATAATTTTCGTGCTGTCTGTTTGGGTTGTTCTTTTACTGCCTTTTTCTTTGGTGCTTTCTTCTCAGCCTTCTTCTTCTCCACAACGGGAGAAGATTCTTTAGAAACTTTCTGTTTCTTCTTTGCAGCAGCGGGCTGTTCACCTCCAGCTGCTTTTCTCTTGATTTGTTCTGCAGCTGCCTGTGTTGCAGCAGCTTCTCCAACTGTTCTTGGCTTCTTCATTGGTATTACCCATTCAGTATTTGACTTTCCAACTGCAATCATGGCTTCCCTAATCTTATCATCAGTCACCTTGACAAAAATTTGTGCTGCGATTCCCAGGGACATCTCTACCTGATGTCGAGATTTGGGAACAATCAAATCAGGATCAAATTCAATGGCCTTGTGCCATTTGTCCTTGTTGTACACGCCATCGATGATGGTGCTTATTTTGGTGGACAATCGGAGAGGGCGCTTGACATGCAGGTGAATGCAAGCTCCATCTGTGTTCAATCTGAGATCTATCTGTCTTTCCTCATCAATAATAAGTTTAAGCAGCGATCTGCCCCAGTTGATGTGTAGATTGAGAAGTACAGCAGTCAGTACTTTGAGTTTGATCGGAGTCACCGCATCAAATGTTCCCTGATGCCCCAGAAATACTTTTTGAATAAGGTCGAGGAGCATGCGAAATGTAGGCAACATCGAACTCCTTGTAATAGCTTTCCCATCCCACGCTGTTGGATGGGCTACGATCATGTTAAGTACTTCAGAAACCTCATCATTTGTAACTTCCTCTATCATCCGCCCTTCATCAACCAGATCGTATGTATTTAGAATCATATCGATCACTTGCTTTCGTTCCTTCTTTTCCTTTCCAACAGGCAGTTCGACTGTGTATTCATCATTATCGTCCTCTATCCATGAACAATAAAATAGAGCCACTTGGCGAGGTAGAAAATATCGGGGCTCCTTTGTTATGATCTTGTGAAATCCTAAAATAATCACAAGAAAACGGTTAAGTATAGGACATAGTTGGATGCTTGCAGCGTGATAATCTTAACAGATCGATCTGTAGTTCAACAGCTCGCTGTCTTTTTGTTTACAAGCTAATACCATGTTGTTAATTAGTAAAGTACCAACGCGAAGGATATAGTGATTTAGAACAGGTTGATTCTCAGATCATTAACACAGAATTAATCCTAATTAGTCCAAATCATGCTTGAATTATGAATTTGATTGTGTTTCTGTTTAAGCACTTCAACTCATAATGTAAGAATATGCCAAACTAAAAAAAACATATTTTAATGATCTATACAATAAAATATAAGTATTTGACGAAATCAATATCAAATTATTTATTTCTCATAGAAATGCACATATGATTTATGACCATTAAACCCTAGTTCATGCATTTCTAAACATCTTAAGCAACCTGAACAAGCTTCGATTTTGGCAAAAAGGTCATCGAGGAGAGAGTATCCATGATGATGAAGTACAGCTCTTGGTTCAGGAGATAATTTTGCTTCGATTAACTGAAGCATTTTGGAAGTAGAAATGGGAGATGCAGCATGTGATGAAGAAGAACTTGCTTCGGAGTTAGTCATGATGTAGAGAGTGTTTTGAGAGTTAAAGCGATAGAGAGATTTTGAGTTTTCAAGCTTTAACAATGGCGGTTTGGTTTAGTGAATATATGAGTGTAGAAGATGAAGCAGTCAAACAATCATATATATATAGACATATCAACGCGCAGGATTAAAGAATAAAACGTGAATTAAATCTACGGTTGAGATTACTCCCTGAAGTTAGAATTTTCCCGCCCACTCAAGCGTTTCTTCTTTACACGCTAATGTTGGTGACGGCAACACGTCACATCACTGCAGTCGCACGAGTATCGAAACCTGCAGCATTTAATGATCCTTCCCTTTTTCTCTCAATCTTCTGACACATTCGACTCTTGGTATTGTATAAATAAATGATAATTAATGTTAATCATTAGAAGGGAATATCAATAGAGTGGAGAATTAAATGTCAAAATAAAAATGGGAGTAAAGTTTCCCCTTAATTAATGCCTCACAGATCGTTTTTGTTATAGAAACAATCTGTTCTTTGATAATATCTCGCTGTTGGTAATGTCAATGTGAAGTTACATAATCTCTCGCTGTTGGGAGTAGGTAACAGCGAGACATTTTAAGTTTGCAGCAGCTCGCTGTTAATTAATAACTCTTCTAGCTGTTGGTTGCTTTGATCACTTCTCTTTATGGGTTCCCCCTTGATATATGTACCAGATAGTTTGATCAATCTGACTTTTAGATATCCTTTGAACAACTAGATGTTAAGTGAAATATTCGAGCTGTAGAAGAGAAAGAAATAATGATAACTAGACAGATTGATAATAAGGGGTGTAACAACAGATCGTATTTGTACCATTTACTATCTGTTGTTTACTTTTGTACCATTTTCAATTAGGTTGATTAATCCCAACTTGCTACAAAGCATTTTGAATCTGTCCTCGGCTAATGCTTTTGTTAGGATATCAGCTCGCTGCATATCCGTATGAATTTTCTCTATCTTGATGTTTTTTCTTTCCACGTGGTCACGGATAAAATGATGACGAACATCCATGTGTTTGCATCGTGTATGAAGTACTGGATTTTGTGTTATTGCTATGGCGCTCGAGCTGTCACAGAATATTGCAACTGCATCCATCTGTACTTCGTAATCTTTTAGCTGTTGTTTGAGCCATAGGATTTGTGCTGTGCAACTCCCTGCAGCCATGTATTCTGCTTCTGTTGTAGAGGTTGCAACCGAAGTTTGCTTTTTAGAAAACCACGAGATGAGCTTGTTTCCAAGAAATTGACAAGTCCCAGAGGTGGATTTTCTATCAAGCTTGCAACCTGCATAATCAGAATCAGAATACCCAGTTAATACAAAATTATCATCACAAGGATACCATAAACCTGTTTCTATGGTCCCTTTGAGATAACGCAATATTCGTTTGGCTGCTTCTAAGTGGGATTCCCTTGGACTAGCTTGATACCTAGCACAAGCACCAACTGCAAAAGTGATATCAGGGCGACTAGCAGTTAGATATAAAAGTGAGCCTATAATACCGCGATACAATTTTACATCTATTGCCTTCCCGAGTACATCAGGGCCAATCTGCCCATTGGTTTGCATTGGTATTTTTCCTGGTTTACAATCTTTAACTCCAAACTTCGTGATGAGATCGTTGATGTATTTGGATTGATTAATTAGGATCCCATCAGCAGATTGCTTGACTTGTAAGCCTAGGAAGAAATTCATTTCTCCCATCATTGACATCTTGTACTTGTCCTGCATTAACTTACTAAATTTGTTGCAAAGGAATTCAGATTTGGATCCAAAAATGATATCATCAACATAAATTTGAACTAAAAGGATATAGTCTTGAACTTTGATGGTGAATAATGTCTTGTCAACTGATCCTCGTTTGAATCCTGATTGTAGTAAGAAGGTGGACAGTGTTTCATACCAAGCTCGTGGAGCTTGCTTTAGTCCATATACTGCTTTAACCAGTCTGTACACCTTGCTCTCATCTTCAACTTCAAACCCAGGTGGTTATTCCAAATAGACTTCTTCTTCCAGAATTCCATTCAAAAATGCACTTTTTACATCCATCTGGAATACTTTGAATCTTTGGAAAGCTGCATAAGCAAGAAACAATCTGATGGCTTCTAGTCTTGCAACAGGTGCAAATGTTTCATCAAAGTATATCCCTTCTTGTTGGCAATAACCTTTTGCGACTAGCCTTGCCTTGTTTCTTACTACTTCACCTGTTTCATCTCTTTTATTCTTGTAAATCCATTTAACTCCAATAACTCCTTGATGATGAGGTCGATCCACTAAGTACCACACATCATTTCTCTTGAACTCATTTAATTCTTCTTGCATGGCATTGATCCAATCTGCACTTTGCAAGGCTTCTTCGATGTCTTTTGGTTCAGTGTGGGCAAGATAGCAGCTTAGTAATGCACTTTCTCCATGCATGCGTCTAGTTTTAACTCTATCTGTTGGGTTCCCAACAATGAGATCAGATGGATGGCTGTCTACCTATTTTCTTCTTCTTTTCATTTCTTCTTCAGAGATTTCGATCTCTATCTCTTCGGGTGGATTTTCAAATTCAGGGTGATCTATGGTAGGTGCATCAAAGAGATGGTTAGTATTTAAATCAATGCATGATACTTCATTTACCAATTGTTGAACAGATGGTTGTTGAGTTGAGGAAGGGGAAGGAGCATTTTGTTCATTAACAGTTGGTTGAAGATGTTCATGAGAGGTTCCCCCTTCATTTGTTCCCCCTTGCTGTGAATTTTCTCCAGCCGGTTGATTATTGGTTTCTTCTTCATCTTCATCTTTTCGTGGACTCCATAGTAGGATGTCATCGACTAGACAATCTATGGAATTTCTCAAGGTTGAGCGAGAGTTATCATCCTTTGAATAACTGCTATCTGTTCCTGAAGCTTCAAAATTGGTTTCATCAAAAACAACATGTGGTGTTACTTCCACAACAAGGGTTCTTTTATTAAAAACCCTATAAGCTTTACTGATCTCAGAATATCCTAAAAATATTCCTTGATCACTTTTGCTGTCAAAGGTTTTTAATTGAGTTTTCCCATTGTTGTGAATGTAACATTTACAACCAAATGATTTAAAATAAGAGATTCGAGGCTTCCTGTTGTTCCATAGTTCGTATGGAGTTTTCCCATGACGTTTTGTCACAATAGATCGATTTTGAGTATAGCAGGCGGTGTTGACTGCTTCTGCCCAGAATTTCTTTGGGAGATTGATTTCATTTAACATGGTTCGAGCTGCCTCCTTGAGCGATCTGTTGCGCCTCTCCACAATCCCATTTTGTTGAGGTGTTCGAGCTGCTGAAGTTTGATGAAGAATTCCCATCTTTGAACAGTATTCTTCGATCATATGATTAATAAATTCGGTTCCTCGATCAGATCGAATGGTGATGATGGATGACTCTTTTTGATTTGAAAGTTTGTTGAGCAGATCGGGTAGTTTCTCTAGTGTTTCCTTTTTCTTGAACATAAAAATAACCCAAGTGAATCTAGAGAAATCATCAATAACAACAAGAGTATACTTTCTACCGTTAACACTTAATGGAGATACAGGTCCAAAAAGGTCTAGATGTAGGAGCTCTAGAATTCTTGAAGTGGAGTGGGCTGCCTTGGTAGAGAATGAAGCTCTTGTTTGTTTTCCAGCTTGGCAAGCATCACATTTATGGTCTTTGTCGAATACTTGATTGGGTAGACCTTCAACCAAATTGTCCTTTACCAGCTTGTTGATTGTCTTGAAGTTCAAATGGCTCAATCGTTTGTGCCACAGCCAGCTGGTTTCTGAATTTGATTTTGTCACTAGACAGGTTTCATTTTGATTGTTCCATTGTACAATATACAACCTGTCCTGCAAAATCCCAATAAGAAGAATTTCTTCTCCTTCTATGTTTTTGACAAGACACTTGTTAGCTGTAAATTCTACTCTCTTGTTATTAGTACAAAATTGGCTAATTGAGAATAGATTATGATTTAATCCTTCCACATACGAAACATTTAAAATAGTAGTGTTACCAACTTGAAGGTCACCATAACCCTTTGTATATCCTTTTGAGTTTCCTCCAAAAGTAACAATTGGTCCAGTGCACTCCTTGTAGTTGATTAACAATTCTTTGTTGTATGTCATATGTTTGGAGCATCCACTATCAAATATCCAATCTGCGCCTCGAGCTGTGCGTGATCTTCTCATCGATCTCCTATCCTGCAATGAAAATTCATTTAGCTACCCCATTGAATGAGGGTGCTTTGTTAGTAGACAATGTTCCTTTTGGAACCCAAATTTGTCTAATTATGGAGACATTCTGTGATGGTCTGATTTGCCTCCCACTAAAATCAATGTACACGATTTTCTTTTGAGCAGGTGGATGATTGGGCACATGTTTCCTAGGAGCAGTTGGTTTGTGATAGACTTGTGGTTTTCTCTGTTTGAATTGTGGAGGAGCTCGCTGATGGTTGGCCTTTGAAGCAGGTTGATTGAACTTTTGTGCAGGTGGTTTTCTTTGTTGAAAACCAATTCCTTGTGTAGTGAACCTCTGTTGTCGCTGTCCTTGATCCTTGATCAAAATTGCTTGCGGCTGTTTTGCACTATTTTTGAGATTTACTATCTTGTCCTTTCCCTTCTCCTTGACAAAGTTTCCTTTGGGTGGACCTTTGTCGACTCCATTAAATCCAATTCCTCCATGATTTGACGATCTCCTTTGCATATCATTGATGAGATGAACTCTGTCTGATTTTTTGTGGATGTAATAATTAAGCATTACACCAAAATTCTCTGCCTTGTTATTGGCCGACGATTCTCTTTCAATCAAATCCGAGATTTTAGCATTAAGAGCGTAGACTTCTTCACTCTTGTTCTTTATCTGCAGAAGCATTGCCTTCTCTCTATCATTGAATGAAGCACTTACTTTCTTCATTTCTTGAATAGTGTTGGCCATTCTTCCATTTTCCTTTATGGCATGTTTGAACATCTTGTTCAATCTTGCATGATCTTCCATGAGTTTGTTAAAATCTTCGATGGACAGATCGTCTTCTTCTTCTTCTTCTATCTCTTCTTCGTCACCAGAATCATATAAAGGTGAGTTAGAAATAGGAGAACAATTATTTACTACCTCATTGTTGTCGAGTCCGTTGTCATGACCCATGAGGCACTCATCCCATTCTTCATCCTCTTCGGCGATGAAGGCTTCATCGTTTTCGGATGAACTGTCGGTTAATGTGTGTGATGTAGTTTGTTCTTCTGCGAGCATTGCTTTTCTTTGTTCTCGAAGCTTTCTATCTCGCTTGTTTCTTAGTTCTTCTCTCTCAGCTTTAGAGATATCTGGGCAATCTGTTTTAAAGTGACCTTTCCTGCCACACTTAAAGCAAGAAAATTCGGACAAGTCAGCCTTAACATAAGAAGAGTTAGGTTTTACTTCACTCTTTCTTTCGGGTCGATCTCCTGATCGATCTCGTCCTTTGAAATTTCTATTGTTGTCCTTGTAGAGTCGTTTGTATCTGTTTGCCCTAAGCTCCATCTTCTGGAATCGTTGAGCCATTAGCGAGTACTCTTCAAAGTAATTCTTAGTGGGGTAGTTTTCATCGTCTGAGCTTGATGATTCTTTTACCACCACAACAGGTGCATTTTTCCTTTCCACCTCCTTTTCTTTTAACTTTGCTTTGAAGGCAGTTTCCTTTTCTTTTGTTCCTGCAACAGTTGATTTGTTAAGAGAAGAGTTAGAGTGACCATGAATACGATTAATTTCGTACTCATTGCCTGTTAGTAAATCAAACAAAGCATCAATAGTAAGAGAGTTGAATTCTGGCATCATGGGGTGCATGGCCGAATATATTTCCCAGCTTGCGGGTAGGGCACGAATAATTTTGAGATTTCTTTCCCGCTGGGTGTATTTGCCTTTGTCGATGGCATCTATTTCAATCAAGATTTTAGTGAACCTATTCTTCATCTGTGCAATGGTTTCACTAGGTTTCATTTTGAACTCTTCATATTTGTTACAAGCTATGGACAACTTGTTTTCTTGTATCACGTCGGACCCCATGCTAATGTCTCGAAGGACATCCCACATTTCCTTGGCTGTTTTGAGACGTCGGATTTTGGCCAGGTAGATTCCTCTCACAGTGCTTGAGATTAATCATTTTGCATAGTCATCTAGACTAGCTTCTTTCTTCTCCTCCATTGTGTAGTCGTCCATATCCTTCTCCTTTTCAACTAGCTCAACGGTGGGTGTGGGTCCCTTTCCATCCTTAATCTCAGCGGAGTGTTTGTTCATAATTTTGATTGGTCCATTTGTGATAACGGACCACATCTTGATGTGATGAGCTCTTAGACACATCTCCAGTCTGAAGCTCCAATCTTCATATCCAGCTATGGAGAAATCCTCACAAGCCCTAGCCATTTGACCTTCCATGACTTAGAGTAGATGATTAGTTAAATGCAAGTGCAGTATGCTGTGAAAACGTTTTCCAAGATCTATTCAAGATGACCACACAGAGATAATCTCTTGTGAATCTAGAAACAATGGTCAAGATGAACCACCGCTCTGATACCACTTGTTGGTCCCGAAAGAGCTAGATTGGTGTATGGGGGGGGGGGGGAATACACCAATCCAAAACTTTTTAGGTTTTCTTGTTCAATACTTAAGTATAAGGCTTTAGCTCTCTTAAAAACTTAAGATAGCTTGAAGTTGTAAGATAAATCTTCTTATTAGGAAGATTAAGTCTCACTCAAATAATACCTTATATGTGAGTAACAATAATCAAGAGACACAAACACAGATTTAAACTTGATTAAGGTTGTGTGCGGAAGTTGGTGGATAATGCTCTTTTTAAGATGAAAACGTTTTCTTTCTTGAAGTAGTTAAGAACCCAGATTTATATGTATGAGTATGAAGAAGATGATGGAAAAGTAAAACAGAAAGTAAAGAACACAAGAGTTAACGTGGTTCGGGATAAACTTCCCTACGTCCACGACTCGATCAAAGCTAGATCGAAATCAACTAAAGTCTCCTTTCTTTTTACTCGTTGAGTACGAGCCACAAGCTTTATCAAAACTAGATAAATACTTGTGATTACACTTCTTCTTCCTAAGATTGAAAACTACAATCTAGGAATATAACTGGATCAAAACTAGATCCTAACTTTGGGTTTTGAAACAAACAACTTTCCAGAAAATAATAACTTCAAGAACTGTAAACACTCAAGAGAATTCTTGATTTTGAAGGAGTGCTTTGAACGTTGAAAGCTTGAAGTATGTTGAGTAGAGTAATGACAGTTTTCGCTTGAATTCTCGTACCCATTTCTAGAGATGAAGGTGGTATATATAGCCTCAATTAAGAAACTATCCGTTGGAGAAGAAGAAGTCCTTCTTCATTGCATTAATGACTGCATTAAATGCATGGCAGTGTTGTTGAAACACGCGCTGTCAAAGTGAGAGTGGTTACCACCTTTCATGGAATTTCCCAATGTATTGCCATACTGGGAATGATTCACCGTACAGTAGTCTTTGATTTTCTTGTACTTCATTCCTTAAGAGTATGTTGTTGATGTGACAATACATGGAGTGGTTGACTTATGACAAATTTAGGTATGTCGTCAGTCCACCGTAGTTACCGTGAGGAAAGTGACAGCTCGCTGTCTCAACACAGATGCATATTGTTTCCTATAATATCATCGAGCTGTCCCTAGTGTGTTGGTTTGATTTCCAACCATCATATTCTTGATCTTGAGCTTTGTAGAAGTTTGAGTGAACAGATCGTTTTTATGATAACGATCTGTTGTTCTTTTGACTTCAGTCTCTAGCTGTTCCATTGTGTCTCGCTGTTATATGGTCTCTAGCTATTTTGTCTCGCTGTCCTTGAATCCACTTTGTATCTCGCTGTGCTTTGTTAGACTATGTCTCGCTGTTCTTAGTTAGACAATGACTTTGTCTCGCTGTTCTTTGCGTTTTATCAACGAACAACTCGCTGTTCTCCATGACTTTCCTATAAGCTAGATAAAGGATGATCACTATAAGTAAGTTTGTAAATACAAACTTCCTTTCACAATTTTGATCATGTAAAAACTAATAGAGAAGAAATCTAAAATCACATAAGGCAAAAAGACAGCGAGCTGTTAAACTTATGAACTGATTCCCATACTTCGATCTGTTCAAAGTTTAACATGCCATCATTACAATGAGTTTTAAGCCTTGATTGAATTGATGAGTCCAGGACAGCTAGAGAAGAATAATACAGATAGGAGTAATATCACGATCTGCTTCTTTTATAAACAAGCTGTACCTTAATAGATAACATCAATTCCATGATTTAAGATTTCGCATTTTTTCTTAACTAAGTGTTGTTTCGAATAACATTATCAAAACCATAATAACATTGTAGGGTTCCCAACAAATATTATATATATATATGTATTATTTTATATTTTAAATGTTATAAATGTAATTATGCTATTATTATTATAACCTTAATAATATAATATAACTATTTTTACTTATTTCTTTATTATAAGTAATATATTTCTAGCTTGATTATTTTCACTTTTATTATTTTATTAATTTCTTTTTTTATATAATATTTTTTTTGCGTGATTATATCTAAATTTATTATTAATTTTCACTATAGACTAAGTTTTATTAATTAGGGTATAATTTAATATTTATTTAATATAAATATTAAAAATAATAAAATAAAATTATGTTCCAACATGATTATTTTTAAATATACTATTAATTATTATTATTTGACTAGAGTATAATAATTAGGGTACAATTTTATATTTTATTTAATATAAAATATTAAAAAGTAATAAAATAAAATCATGTGATATTGACAGATCAACTACAAATATAATCTGCAAGAAATATATATAAAAAAACTCCTCTACTTGTGATGAATATAACTTAACGTGTCCGTGACTGGTGTAATAATGTAAGGTAATATTCTATAAACATAGAAATTTTTGTAATTTTTATTTTTAGTATTTTTTATAAAATAAATATTAAATAATACTCTAATTAATAAACTATATTCGGAAATCTGAAAATCAAGAAACATTTATAAAAAACTTACATACCAAATATGTCACATACAAATTTATTAATTTCAAATTAATAAATACGGAATAAAAATATATACTCACTCTGATTTTTTTTAAAGTGACATATTTTTATCAAAAAGCACTCACATATTAGAATAAACTGACCACTTTAAAAAAAAACAGAGGTAGTATATGATAAATTGCATATTATATATTAATTGCAAATATTTACATAATGATTATGTATGAAAATTATGGATGAAATTTGCATTGTTAAACGATAGATTATATTCTTTTCAAAAATATTTATTTAAAGCAACATATTTTTTTTAAAATACTCAATCGGTCTCGCTAAACGAAGCTTGTTTTCTTTTTTGCGTTGTCCCACTAATATTCATTTGTTTCCCAAAATGATAAAAAGTTACTTTTTAAAATGTGTAGACCCTATTACTTTTCAACTTTTACACTACTATTTATTTTACGTGCAAAAAAAAACAAGTCAATAATAGCAGGACGAAGGAAGTAGATAAATGCAAACAAATAAAAAAAAATTTCTATTTTAGAACTAAATACAAAAAAATGAGCTTCATGAAGCAATATAAAAAATGCATGCAAGATAAAATAAATATTGCATGCGGCTAATATACAGATATTGGTGAATAATATGTGAGTAATATATTTAGACCTTGTTTACTTTTCATGATTAGGCTGGATAAATAAAAATAATCTAGCCTAATACTATGTTTACTTTGAAGGATAAAAAATAAGGGATTTCTCAAGGCCCTTGATTATTTTAAACCTATAGACTAATTTCTTCTAATTTTAATCATCCCAAATTAGATGTGATTAAAAAAATCATGAAAACTAAGATACATAATTATTATTGAAATGATAAATAAACCCTTCATCCCTCCACGTCTAAGCCCTAATTTCATTTCCCCTTTTCACTCTCCAGAAACAAATCTCTCAAAAAAATGAGAACCAAAATTCCGTCGAGATGAGATGGTTGGGATGCTTTCCATTCCTTGATTAGCTAGTAGTGATTTATCTTAGTTTTTCATTTTAGATCTCAACTCTTTCAGCAAGCGTGGACATATTTGTTGGATTCGATTCGCCAAGAAGAACACACCAGAAAAAGGTGAACCCTCATTTTTATTCTTTAAGATCTTGTTTACACTCTAGTTGTTGTGTGTTTTGGCTTCTTTATGTTTTTCCAACCATTTTTTCTCTTAACCCTTTTGTCGAACAGTTGGTGTGCACGATTTTACAACAAAAATATGTATAATATGAGTTGTGATATGATTTTTATATAATCAAATTTTATGGCTCTGATATTGGTTTTGAATTTCTCGCATCTGGTCATACCTTCTATTTTCAAACCTCGGTGAGCCTCGAACTGAAATTACACATTTAACCAAGTACTTGCCTCTAGTTAGCACTTAGCAGAGTAGATTTTCTTATAATTGTTTAGATGTTGATTATTTCTGTATTGTTTCAATTTTGTTTCTAAATATGTATCCATCCATTTTCAACCAAAATTAAACCTGACACCTAATATAGAGGATGTGAACTCCTATCAAATGAAGTTGCATTCCAATCTTGAAGATGGAAGAAGATGAAACCATTGGTAAGTTTCATTCAAAATTGCTTGCCCTGTCCAATGAATGCTTTACTCTTGGAGAAAAAAATCTCTGAAACGAGGCTGGTCAAAAAGATTTTACAATCCCTACCCGAAAGATTTGACACCAACGTCACCGCCATTGATGAAGCTCGAGATCTAGAGTAAATGACGACCACATAACTCATAGATTCTCTCAGAACTTACGACATGGGGATGAGAAGCAACAAGACAGAAGGCAAGAAGTCCATCGCCTTCAAAGCACAGTCTGAGAAACCTGACTCAAAAATTGTCTCAGGAGAATACCAGTAGATGATGGAGTCGCTGGCTTTGGCTGTTCGCAAATTCAACAAGTTTGCCCAGAAAGTTGATCCTAGAAAGGCAGAGAAGATCGACGGTACTTCATCTGGATCTAAGGGCAATAATCCTTCTAAGACTAGTGGAACTAGAAGAAGACCACGATGCGATGAGTGTGGAGGTATTGACCATGCTTAAGCTAACTGTGCAAATCTCAAGGATTCTCAAAAAATCAACATGGTGACAAAAAGTGATGAAGATACGGAGGAAAGTGAAGCTGACAAGAACGATGACTTTCTTGCACAAACGGCCAACACCCACGAAGCAAGCAAGAAGAAAGAAGATGATGATTTCTTTGCCATAGGAGAATCAAATCAAGGTGATCTCCTGGATGATGAGGAACTCGATCTAACTGATGGGTTCTATGTGCTACACGATAAGTGCACTGAGATTGCTGGGATCAACAAAGAGCTCACCAACAAGATTCAACTGCTTGCCAAGGAGAAAGAAGATTTGATAAATCAAGTTCACTCTCTGCAATGTGAACTTGGGAAGAAGGAAGACGATCATAAGATACTCCTAGGTAAATATGATCAACAACAAAAGCTTATCAAGATGATGCAAGGTACATCAAAACTCGATGAAGTATTGGACCAAAGAGCATCTAGCAACAATAAGGCAAACATTGGATTCAAGGGAGAAAAATGGGTCCCCAAAGGAAAACTACCAGTTATCCATGAGGACGTACCTGAGAGCTCAAAGCAAGGAGAAATGCGAAATCGTCCTAAGAAACAACGATGGCATCCTGTCTCACAAGATTACATACATCAAGGCAGATATAGTTATTCCAAACAAAGGAGCAGACACATCCAGCATGGAGAAAGCCATTGGTGCCCTAATCAATCTACTCAAAGAGAAAGAAGAGCTTACCGGTTCATACCAATATGTCACTATTGCGGCAAGCCCGGACATATACGCCCCCACTGTCACTACTACATCAGGGACTAACGCCGAAATGACAACAATGTCTATAGAAGACGTAATTCTGGGAGGAGTTACAACTGTTATGTTATCCACTCATGCAATGGGTTGAAGATGGACAACCTCTGGTATATTGACAGCGGCTGCTCTATGCATATGATCGGGAACAGAAACTCTCTGAAGCACCTGTATCTCAGATCTAATGATCGTGTAACTTATGGAAATGAAGTCCAATCGAAAGTTCTTGGATCAGGTACTCTAAACATACCTGTTATGCCAGTTCTTACTAATGTGTTGTTGGTTGAAAACCCGGCGGCCAACCTTATCAGTATAAGTTAACTGTGCGACGAAGGATTGGATATCCAGCTCGATCAAGAAAAATGTGTTATTTTGAAAGATGAAAATGAGTTTATGGTTGGAAAACGGTCCAGAAACAAATGTTATCTGGTGACTCCTTCTGAGATCTGTCACCTGGTCAGTACCTTGGCAGCATAACTTTGACATCAACGTCTGGGTCACACCAATTACTGGAATCTGCACAAATTGTTCACTAGTGAAGCCATCAAAGGATTTCCGGAGATTTCTAGAGATGAAACCAGACTTTGTGGACCCTGCCAGCTTGGAAAGTAGACACATGAACCACATCAAAGGGTGCAAAAAATCACTATGACCAAGGTGCTGGATCTTCTTCACATGGATCTTATGGGTCCTATGCAAACTGAAAGCTTGGGAATAAAGATGTATGCTTTTGTATGTGTTGATGATTCCTCTCGTTACACATGGATTGAGTTTATCAGAGAGAAATCAGAAATGTTTGGAGTCTTTAAGACACCATGTCTGAGACTGGAAGTGGAAAAAGAAGGCAAAGTCAAGCGGATCAGGACTGATCATGGCAAGGAATTCGAGAATGCTGACTTCCAGGAGTTCTGCACTGACAAAAGTATCTCACATGAGTTTTCAACCCCAAAACTCCACAACAAAATGGAGTTGTTGAAAGAAAGAACAGGACGTTGCAAGAGATGGCCCGTACGATGATGAAGACTAAGAATATTGAAACAAGGTTTTGGGCGGAGGCACTTAGCACAGCTTGCTACATCTGCAACATGGTATATCTCAAACCCAAAACGAAGACCACGCCCTATGAGATCTGGAAAGAGATAAAGGCATGCATCAAGCATTTGTATATATTTTGATCCAGGTGCTACATTCTGAATGACAGGGAGCCGAAGAAGAAGCTTGATGATAAATGAATGGAAGAGATCTTTCTGGGATACTCCAAGAACAGCAGGATGTTTCGCGTCTACAACAACAACTCTAAGACAATCTTGGAGTCCATCAATGTCAAGTTTGATGAAGAGGAATGCAGAACCAATGAAAAAGAGAACGAAGATTCTGTTGCTGACACTATCACTAATCCTGCAGAACCTGACCTAGTGAAGATGGAGGTTAAAGCAGAAGACTTGGGCAATGAAGATGTTCAAGAGAAAAACCATCCACGGGACAACAAAGTTTCCAAGAATCATACTCAATCAGACATCATTGGAAATCTGCATGAAGGGATGAGAACCAGAGGAGTCTAGCTTGACTTCAAGAAGCTGACGTCCTATATTGCCAAAGTATCCTACGTATCCAAGGTGGAACCCAAGAATGTTTCTGAGGCAATCAAAGATGAGAATTGGATAGCTACTATGCAACAAGAACTGTTGCAGTTTGAAAGGTTCAACGTGTGGTACCTGACTCCCCTTCCCGAGCACGCCAACATCATTGGAACAAAGTGTATTTTCAAGAACAAGGCTGATGAACATGGAAACATCACTAGGAATAAAGCTCTCCTGATGGCTCAGGGATATACGCAAGAAGAAAGAATAGACTACGGAGAAACATTCGCTCTAGTAACCCGCTTGGAAGCAGTCAGGTTCCTTTTTGGAATGTCATGTGCTATGGACTTTGAGTTGTATCAAATGGATGTTCAAAGCGCTTTTCTTAATGGAGACCTTATGGAGGAAGTCTACGTCAGACAACCAAAGGGATTTGAGGATCCAAAATTTCCCAATCATGTGTATAGATTGAGGAAGGCTTTGTATGAGCTCAAACAAGCACCGATAGCATGGTACAATACTCTATGATAAACACTCATTTTGCATGATTTTAATGTTACATTTGTCCACTTTTAGTGTCTTGTTTCGGTTTGTTTTGCATTTGTTTTCATTCTTTTGGTTATTTTGTGTCGATTTTACTTTTGGTTGTTTCGTTGCGTCTTTCTATAGGTTTTTACGGATTTTGGACGTATTGGAGGCCGAGAGGCATAGTCGAGGAGAAGAAATGCGTGCCGGGCTGAAGAATAGGACATGAGATGAGGCACGAGTGGATGGGGCACAAAAAACCACGCCCGGAGGAGAAAGCAGCAAGATCGGCGAATGTCGATCCCTCAACACTTGTTTTGTTCCTCAACTCTCTATGTATCGTACTGACATGATCCTCAAAATAATATGAGCAAAATGTAGTGGCTTCCTCCACTAAGTATGCAGAACATATGGATCCCTCAACACTTGTTTTGTTCTTCACATTATTTTTCAATTTTCTGAAATATCTGTATTGAAATTGAATAAAGGGAGAGAATTATAAGTCGATTTGCAGTTGAATAGAGGACGACAATAAAGGGCAAGAATTATGGAAATTATGGTTAGAGGTCGAAAATTATGGTTTGATGGCGAGAATTATAAGTTGATTGCACATTATAAGTTGAATAGAGGGCTAGATATCGATTAAAAAAATTTAAGGTTTTGTAAGTCACTATAAGTTGATGTTTGGACTGAATTATAAGGTCAAGAATTATGGTGAGTTATATTGTAGCTAATTGCATCAAATATAACGAGTCACTGAATCTTGTAAATCATTGATTTGCATTTATGAATTATAAGTTGATGCTTATACTGTTTAACGCTAACCATATGGAGATCATGTAATATCCCGCTATTCTACTAGTAGTTATCATATACTGAAAATCAGGATAAGAAAATTTCATAATAAAAGTTTAGAATATCGATCACCTAATCGATATTAGTAATTATTATTTGAGCATATTATATTTGTTATAGTAAAAATAGAAATCTCGCGAGCTCGTTTGGATAATGAGGTTATTCAAAAAAGACGAAACTAATTAATTTCTTGCGTTGCATAATTGATTTCAGTTCGATATAGTGACTAGAAGCTATTACAATTTAAGACTAAAGCTTTAAGGATATTGATACCTTAATGAGATATTAATTATTTACCTAGAAAATGTATAACAAAGTAGTAGTATATTTAGATATTATAGAAATGTGTATTACTTAACATTGAGATAGTGATAATGCATAAAAAGAATTATAGAATTAAACATATTAGATAAATGATTGAGAAGTTAATTAAAATTATTGCAAAGAAAGATTAATGCTTAAGGAATTATTATTGATAATATGATATCTTAGTAATTATATAAATGACATACTAAGTATTAACTAATGCAGTGCAACATTGTATTGATCTCTTGTATTAGACAACATATATATATTATAGTGTCATTCATTTACATAAGATAACTATATATACATATCTATTAATAATACAGATTTTTATTGTTTATTTTAAAATGAAACTATCGTATATTATTAAGGGCAAATAGTGTACAATAGCAAAGTCTACAAATTAGTGGATAAAAATAGGTATGCAAACCTATAGATATGCTTTGATGGTGTATCATAGGGAAACAAAACAAATCTGCCCATTGAAGATTGCATTCACACTTAAATAAATAATCAAAGCTGGGAGGAAACGTGTCTCGATGGGAGACTGCAGCACTCTTCCTCACTGCTCCTGCAAGAAAAGGGCACTCTTCCTCACTGCTCCTGCAAGAAAAGGGAGTAATATTACTGGCTAGTAGCTGTCCCAAATCAGACCTACAGTGATTATATCACTAAAAATAGAAGCAAGAAATAGATAGAAGACTTTGGGGGAAAACACTCAAGTACATAGAGATATCTCTTTATGAAACATAAACAATACAACTGGCCTATTTATACACTACGACATCCAGCAAACACACTCTTAACACTTTGCAAAATAGTCTCAACATCACTAGAATCTGATAGAACTTAAGGAAGTGCTCTGCCCAAATACTCGCTCCACAAGAAGTGCTCATCCATCTCAAAGCAAAGAAGTATTAGTTCTTGAGGTACATCAAGTTAATATTTTGGTTTTGTTCTTTTAACATTTTAGTCTTAAAGCATTTCTTTACCTTAAAACAGATTTAGGGAGATAAAACCCCCAGTTAAAAAAAAATTCTCTTCTCCGTTTTGAACAATAGAGCAGATTCTAAGACACATAATATATATACTAGTTCCTCATAACAACATTAGAACTCAAGGAATACTAAAGAAGAACATAGACACACATTTCAGAATTTAGAACGTGTGCATATTCTGATTTTCAAAACATAGAGATATATGTATATGTGTGTGAGTATACACGGTTCATACCTTAGTCTTATTCCTTAGCATTTAGTTCAAGACCTTCTTTGTCAGTCTTTTTTTTTTTTTTGCTGTATTACAGAAACCATAAATCTGAACTTAGACTCCATCCTCCACAAAACTTTAAGAACAAAGAGGTAAAATTTAGAAGCTTTTAAATGTTTAAGTTCAGAATTAGCAAGCCTAGAACTTAGAAGACTGAGAAGCTTGTTTAGATTCTAAATTGGTTAGAAAACAAACACAGAATTCAGAACACACATACATATATATATATATGTATTCCGATTTAGAACCAACATTCTCAGAAAATACATATTGCACAACTACATAAACTGAAAACCTCATTTCAATCTTTTAATTTATGTTTAGTATCTTTTAAACTAAACATAAGAGTTCAAAACACATTCAAATCAAGAATAGACACTTTCTCTTCATACCAACATTTTAAATCAGTATGTTGGGTGATCTAAACTATGGGAAATATGTAGAGGCAAGCTTCAAGAACTTAGAAAATAATATTTCATACAGAACCATTCCCACTCACGGCCAAGTTCGCAGGACATCTTCATAACTAGAAATTAAATCCCCAAACACCCCAACTTCCCAATCCACTCCCAGAATGAGAAACATAGAATAATTTTCACCTATATTAGAATATACAGCCTATTTTGTAGAAAAAAAAAAGAAGAAGAAAGAATCAACAGCTAAAATTTACAGAAATCATATTCAGATTTGAGCTAGGGATTTTTTGCCCAAGAACTCATATTTAACCAAATATCACAACAAATTAAACATGCAGAATACTAAAAATTTAGAAATAGATATGGCATTCTGAAATATAAAAAGATGGAAAAATATTAGAGTCTACCTGTGAAAGGTTGACGGCGGCAGCTTCAGGGGAAGCACCGACGTGTCTGCCGCTGTTACATTCCATCGAGAGCAGCTGAGTCTCGGTTGTCCAGTAGAGGAAAGTGCCGAGATTCGATCAAAGAGAAGAGAGATAGAGATTGAGAAAGATGTTGTAAAAAAAAAATTTCAGAAAAATAGGTAGAAATTAAACTAGGAAGAGATGTAGAAAGAAAAGGGAGGGAGGATTTTACCTTAGAGGAGAAGATCACCGGCGACTGCTTCCTCCGACGAACCTTGCACCGTCTGGCAGACGAGAAAGGGGAGGAGCTGGCCGATAGCTGCTGCTGCAGGTCGTCTGGGAGGAGGCACCGGCGAGAGAGAGCTCGAGGAGACAGAAAGAGAGAACCAAGAGAGGGGGAGAAGCAGTTGAAGAAGGGAGGTGGCATCGGCGGCTGCGTCGATGGGAGAAGAACGGCGAGAGAGACAGAGGGAGAAACGAGGATGGAGAGGGAGATAGAAAACAGATGGTGATTCTGTAAAGAGACGATAGAAACGAGAGAGAGACGAGGGAGAGAAGCAGCATTGTGTCTAAAGCTAGGGATTGGGATAGTTTAGGGATTAAGTTGGGCCAGATATGGGTAAAACCAATGGGCCGGGTCAAGAATTTTAACGGGCTGGATTCATTCAGAATGGGCCGAGTTTAAATATTGTCAATGGGCCCGATCTGGGTTAAAACAAGTTGGCCTGTGTTAAAATTGTTTGGGCCTGAATTAAAATTTAATGGGCTGTAGGTAATTAAATTAGAATGGGCCGGGTCAGATGTATCTTACGGGCTGAAATTATTTAATAGTGGGCTGAAAGAAAGATGATAAATTGGGCTTGAATTTAAAATTTAATGGGCTATTATGTTAGAATGGACCCAAATTAAGTATTTAGAATGAATTAAATTATCTCTTAAGAATGAATTAATAAATTAAATCGTTGGAAAGATGAGTAATTAAATGGATTGGATATAAATAATTAGATTAGATCCAATAAATCGATTGAGTTATGAAATTAGTAGTAATATGTCAATGAATATTAAATTCTTAAATAGTATTAATTAAATTAATACTATCTAGTAGAGACTTAATTTAGCATTCTAATTTAGAATTTAATTATTCAAGTAAATTACCTTGAATAATTATAGTACTCATTTTTAGATTAATTGGGTAAAGCAAATAAAATATAAGCGATTAATAAATCAAAGGATGATTTAAAATCCTACGAAATTAGTTATAGAAATCTTTAAGTACTCGAATATTAGTCGAGCAAAGGATTAGAATAATTAATGAAATAATATAGATGAAGTAAATTATATACTCACAAGGAGTATCTTCCTCTTAATTACGATTAAGGTTACGGAAGAAGGAAATACTAAACGAGAAAGAATTCAGATCCTATCGAAGGAAGCTATTCAGGTAGGCTTTCTTATACAACTAAAATTATGTGTGTTGTATCAGTTTATGTTTCATTTCAAAAAGCATTTGAACTGAAATTATATTTCAAGTATTGTCTTGCCATAAATGTTTTATGTTTTGTATGAAACATATCTGTTATGATTATGAAATCGAATTCGGGTTCCAGTGGGTTAGCGTCCCCACTCGAACTAGTGTACACAAGGACCGTGAGTCATCTTAGCGGGTTGGCCGGTCAAGGTGTCCGTGGAAGGTGGCCACCTTCCCGGCACATAGAAATTACAGATATGATTGATTACTCCAGAACTTAGACTGGCCAGTCGAATTTTAAGAATCACAAAGGATTTAGTGAACATAGGTTCTTTAGAAACAAAACCCCTATGTTTCACTTACAATGGCATGACAATTATATATGTATGAATGCGATTTTGGCATGTGTCTACTGAGTACTTTTGTACTCAGCCCTGCATGTATTTATAAATGTGCAGGTTGAGCTGTGATGTCAAGGAGGAGTGCTCAGCGATGGTTTTGTCGAACTCATAGCATAAACTCTTGGGGGTTTACATGTCTTCATACATGTAGACTTAGTGTCACGCCCCAATTCCCGAGGGAAGGCCCGTAAGCCGGGGTGCGAC
>JAPKLX010001390.1:9624-21772 GCA_026898415.1 Leonotis leonurus | reverse complement strand
TACCATTTAGGAATGCACTTTTAACATCCATCTGGTACACTTTGAATCTCTTGTATGCTGCATATGCGAGAAATAATCTGATTGCTTCCAATCTGACAACTGGTGCAAAAGTTTCGTCAAAGTCGATACCTTCCTGTTGACTGTATCCCTTTGCAACAAGTCTAGCTTTGTTTCTGACTACTTCTCCATTTTCATCTCGTTTATTCTTGAATACCCATTTGACACCTATTACTCCCTGATGATCTGGTCTGTCTACTATATACCAGACTTGGTTTCTTTTAAACTCATTGAGTTCATCTTGCATAGCAATGACCAGTCTGCATCTTTGAGTGCTTCATAAATGTCAGAGGGTTCAACACGTGATAGATAGCAACTGAGAAGTGCACTCTCTCCATGCATTCTTCTGGTTCTTACTCTATCACTTGGGTTCCCAATAATCTGTCCAGGAGGATGATTGTCCTGTATCCATCTCCTCCTGCAGGTCATTTCTTCTTCTGATATCTCAGGTTCTGGTTCATTTGTTGGGTCCTCAAATTCTGGATGAGATGTTTGAAAAGGATTGTCCACTTCTGGTTCTTCAATTTCTTGATTATTGTTCCAACCATTTGTATCTCTTGATTCTTCTGGTTGATCGTGATTTTGTTCATTATTATCCCCTTCTTCTGGTTGATTACCTTCTGGTTGAATTCTTGATCGGTCAAGGTCCAGAATGATGTGTTCTGTTCCCCCTTGCTGTGAGCTTACTGCTTTAGCATTAGATGGAACATTAATATCATTATCATCTGTTGTATTCCAGATTAGAATATCTTCTAGCAGAATTCCTTCTGTTCTCTTTTCTTTGTTCTGGTTTTGTGTATGATCATCACTCAACTCTCTGTCAATGATAAAAGATTCATCAAAGACAATATGAGGTGTTACCTCCAAAATATGGGTCTTCTTGTTGTAAACCCTATAAGCTTTACTAACATCAGAATATCCTAAGAATATTCCAGGGTCAGCTTTACTATCAAAGGTTTTCAACTGTGATTTCCCATTATTATGGATGTAACATAAACAACCAAAAGTACGGAAGTAGTGTATCCTAGGCTTTCTGTTGGTCCAGACTTCGTATGGCATCTTTCCATGTCTGATGGTAACAACAGCTCTATTCTGTGTGTAGCAGGCTGTAGAAATCGCTTCTGCCCAAAATTTCTTAGGTAATCTGGTTGCATTAAGCATAGTGCGAGCTGCTTCTTTTAAAGATCTGTTTCTTCTTTCAACTACTCCATTCTGTTGAGGTGTTCTGGCTGCAGATGTCTGATGTGTGATTCCCATCTGGTTGCAGTAATCCTCAATTTTTTGGTTTAGAAATTCTGTACCACGATCTATTCTGATGGTAGTAACAGGGACTTCCTGTTTCTTGGTAATTTTGTTGAGGAAGTTTGGCAGCTTTTCCAATGTTTCTTTCTTCTTATATAAGAAGATTACCCATGTGAATCTTGAATAATCATCAATGATGACCAGAGTGTATTTTCTACCATTTATACTTAATGGCTTAACTGGACCAAATAAGTCTAAATGTAGTAACTCTAAGATTCTAGTAGATGACTGGACAGATTTGCTAGAAAATGATGATCTGGTTTGTTTTCCAGCTTGACATGCTTCACAGATGTGGTTCTTGTCATATATTTGGTCTGGTAGTCCTTCAACTAGTTTCTCTCGTGCAATCCTATTGATTGACTTGAAATTGAGATGGCTTAGTCGTTTATGCCACAGCCAACTAGTTTCTGATACTGTTTTAGTGACCAGACAAGTCTCAATCTGGTTGTCCCATTGCACAATATATAACCTATCCTGCAATTTTCCGGTAAGGAGTATCTCATCTCCTTCCTTGCTTTTCACGAAACAATTGTTAGCATCAAAAACAATCTAATTACCATTAGTATAGAACTGACTTACAGAAAACAGATTGTGGCTAAGACCCTCAACATATGATACATTTGTGATGGTGGTCTTGCCAACTCTTATGTTTCCATATCCTCTGGTATATCCTTTTGAATTACATCCAAAAGTCTGACAGTAGGTTCTTGTCACATGTCATGTGCTTCGAACAGCCACTATCTATGATCCAGATTGCTCCTTTAGCTATTTTGTACCTTCTTGCAGTTTTCTGGTCCTGCAATTAATCACACTTAGCTACCCTTTCAATATTTGGGTGCTTGGTTATTAGTAAATGTTCCTTGTCGAATCCAGAACACTTTTGGATTGAGAACAGCAATATAGCAAGTGATAGTATTTCCATCATTATCAACTTTTGACACAGAACGAAATATGGATGGATGATATCTTTCTATTCCATCATTCTTCAGTCTTTTATTAGTGGGTACTGTCCTATTGACACTCTTGTTGGGCAATGTCTGGTTGACATTCTTGTTGTGTACCCTTTCTGTTCTTGTGTAATCTGCTAGTTGTTCTCTTGTTTGATGGTACTGTCTGTTGCTAGTCTGTTTCACCATCATCTTCTGTGGTTGATCTTTCTTATTTTTGAGGTTTTTCACTTGGTCTGGTATCTGTTTCCTTTCTGGTACGAATTTTATGGTGCTAGAGGACTTCTCTGAGTGACCTGGATATCCTACTCCAGATGTGCCATTTTGCTGCATATTAATTAACAGTTTAGCACGTTCATCACTCTTGTAGATCATTTCTTTTCCTTTCTTGATCTTTTCCTCAGCTACATTGTTTCTTGTGATAAGGTCTTTCACTTTTGAATTCAGTGAGTGAATCTCACTGTCCTTTCCTTTGATCTGTTCTTCCAAAACGTTGATGTTAGCAATAAATTTAATGTTTGCTTTACTCAATATCTCTTCAGATTTCTTCAATCTGTCATTTTCTTCAACAACTTCTCTAAAAAGTCTCTTGATACTCGAGTAGCTCTTGAACATCTCATTAACTTCATCCCATGAATATTCATCTTGATCTTCTTTTTCCTGTTCCAGGTTAATATCATTTGAAGAATTAGAGTTGCAAGAGTTTACCTCTACATCATCTAGACCGTTGTTTAGTCCTACATAACATTCATCCCAATCTTCTTCTTCATTGGCAAAGAATGCTTCATCATCTTCTGATGAACTATCTTACAGGTGACTTGAGCTAGAGTCTTCTTCTTCTTCTTCTGCTATCATGGCCTTACGTTGAGCTTTTAGTTTTCGATCTCTCTTAGCTCGTAGTTCTTCTCTTTGACTTTTAGATAATTCTGGGCAATCTATTTTGAAATGACCTGTTCTCCCACAACCATAACAAGTATAGTCAGTAGGATTAGTGATTTTACCATTACCTCTACTTTCTGTTTTGTCATCAGATCGTTATGCTTCTTTGTTCTTCTGGTATCTACTCTTGTTGTCTTTGTAGAACCTTCTATACTTTCTCGATCTGATTTCCATCTTGTCCATTCTCTTGGCAATCATTGAGAATTATTTGAGTAACTTGTCATAACCTCCTTCTTCTGGTGTGGCAGATGCTATTGATTCATCTGTTTTGCACTTCGCTTTGAAGGCAGTCTCTTTCTCCTTCTTTGAGTTATTTTCACTCTTCTTACTGGAGGAATAATCTGGTCCGTGAATCCTTCTGATGTCACATTCATGGACAGCTAGGTGATCAAATAGTGCTTCTACAGATAGGTCATTAAAATCGGCACGTAGAGGTTGCATAGCTGAATAAATTTCCCAGCTTGGCGGTAGAGCTCTCAGAATCTTGAGATTCTTCTCTCTCTGTGTGTACTTATTCTTTTTGAAGGCAGAAACTTCAAGCAGTACTTCAATGAACCTGTTCTTCATCTGCTCGATGGTTTCTCCAGGTTTTATTTTGAATTCATCAAACTTGTTGCATGCCAGAGATAACTTATTCTCAATCATCACTTCAGAGCCTAGGCTGAGATCCCTTAGAGCTTCCCACATCTCTTTGGCTGTGTCAAGATCTTGGATCTTAGCCAGATGGACTTCTTTTACAGTACTGGAAATAACTCCTTTAGCAAAATCATCTAGATTTGCTTCTCTTCTTTCTTCTGAGGTGTACTTTCTGGGATCTTTTAGTACAGTTTCTTTAACTACTCCTGTCTCAGTAATGCGAGTAGTTTCTTCAGTAATGGCTAGAGGTCCTTCCTCAATTACTTTCCACATCAAGCAGTGATGAGCTTTGAGACACATCTTGATTCTGAAACTCCACTCTCTGTATCCTTGGATAGAGAATTCTTCGCATGCCCTGATAACAGATGACTCCATAGCAGATAATATGCTAGTGAATGAAAAAGATTTTCTAAGATCTATTCAAGTTGACCACGCAGGTTTTATCCCTGTGAAACAAAAATAATGGTCGTTTGAACCACCGCTCTGATACCACTTGTTGGTCCCGAAAGAGCAAGGTTTGGTGTATGGGGGGGGGGAATACACCAAATACAAACTTTTCAGTTTACTTGACTAAGTAAGCAGAGAGACTTAAGCTTTCTGGATTACAGATTGCTCAACGTGACAGACTAGATTGACAAACTAATCAATCTTGTTCTGTCCAAGCAGAATCTCTCAAGAGAGTGATACAAAGCAGAAAGTAAGAGTGATCTTATTTTCTAACAGTGTATTGTGTGCGGAATAATGGTGGATTTATTCGGTGCTCTTTGATTAGAAAACCTTTTAAATCTTAGTCAAGTATATAGAGAATTGATTAATAATGCAATTTGAATGAGAGTAACAGAAAAACAACTGGAATATAAATGCAGAAAGTAAATAACACAGTTATTTTACGTGGTTTGGGAAACCCCCTACGTCCACGGTCTAGGATACTCTCTTATTTATACTCGCTGAGAACGAGCCACAAGTTTCAATTACAAACTAGATTTGAAACTTATGCACGAATAAGGGTCGTGTCCCTTTACAACTTACAGAAAACAACTGTAAAACAAGATTTCTTCACGTTAATCCACTAGAAAACTACTAGCTAGCAAAGATCTCCTTCCTCTCTCGATAAGACAGACTTGAATCGAGGTGTGATTGCGATCACGAACGGTTTGAAGCTTTTGTCTGATGTGAGATGGGATTGCTTGAGAAATTTTCTGTAATATATCGCACTTTTTTTTTCAGACTTTAAATCTCCAAACATATATAGGCTTGAATCTTGAAATTCTAACCGTTAGTTGATTGGCATGATTTGATTTGTGGATTGCCAATCAATCATATCTCTTCTTTCCTTGTAGATTTGTTGACTGAATCTTCTATGAATGGAAAGCAGATCAACTGTGATTACTTTCCTTCTTCGTGTCAATCAGTGATTCTCTTTTCAATTCTTGATGGATGAACTTTAATATTGACGTGGTAAGAGATAGCTTTATTGATCTGTTACCATAATTGATAGGTTTGGTTCAACTCTTTCTATTTTGGAACCTTCTGGTTACACCCTTTCTGGTTCTAATGCCTTTCTGGTAGAGCACTGGTTAAGTACTTTCTGGTTAAGTATTGGTTGAGTGCTTTCTGGTTGAACAACTTTCTGTTAAAGTTGATTTGCTCCAACTTTCTGTTCGAGACATGCTGGTTCAACTTTCTGTCTAAGACTTGCTGGTTTAGCTTTCTGTCTAAGTGTTTCTGTAGCTTAGATTTACAAGGTACCTTCACGTCAATCCACTAGAAAACTACTAGCTAGCGAAGGTACCTTCACGTTATAACCAGATTGAGTGACCTTCGAACAGATCATCTGCTTGCTACAAATGTGCTGGTCTGCTTCCTCGAACAAAAGACTAATCAGATGACTTTTCTATAGAACAAAACACTAGGAAGTATTTAAGTCCTTTACAACTCAAGTCATCAGCTAACTTGGTCTAATACTTGTTCTCTATCAAATTCACTTTATAACATAGTGATCTGGTACATACAGAACAAGTTGAATTTAGCAAACAGAATGTAAATCTAAGTGTGTTTCGAGAGAACATCATCAAAACTAATTTTTTGTGAGGGGTTCCCAACATGGTGGAAAAAGGTTTGTTGGTGGAGGAATTGGTGAGGAATTTGAAGAAAGTGAGGTTTTGGGAATTTTGGATATTATGGATGGAATGGGAAAAGTTTTGGGTGAAAAGATAGGAATGGAGATTGATAGCAAGTATTTGGGGTTTAAAGGTGAATTGATAAGGTTGGGAGATGGATTTTGGTGAATTTTGAAGTTGGGTTTTGTTTGGGGAAGAAGAAGTGTTGGTCCCGAAAGATCTGTGTTGATTAAAATCAGCAAGGATCTGTGTTGCTCTCTCTTGTAGGACGTTGCAGGTATCATTCATGTGATCTTCAATTCAGAGTGTAATCAGGTTGTCAATCTGGTAATTGTTGAAAGATTTGGTCTCTCGTTCCAGAATCTCTTCAAGATTTGAGAATGTGACATTCTTCTTCAGTTTCTGAGCTACTCCAGGTGTGTACAGCTCATTGGTAGGTTCTCTATCAATATGTTGGCCAGCTGGTTCCTCATCTACTGGATCTAGATGGATAATTGGTGTCTTCTTTTTCATTTTCTTTTGCTGTTATGCTGTTTGGGTGGGTTGCTATGTTGTTGCTTCTTGCATCGGTGGAGGTTGATCTGGCTGGCTAGTGGACTGCTCCATCTGGTCCCCTTCTGGACCTCCCATGGCCACATCCTGATCAGCCTCTTCATCTGATCCTGTCACACTTGAATAAAATTCCATTTTATCAGCATAAAATGGCTTGAGGTCTATCTTCAGCAATCTGGCCTCATGCTTCATCATTGCTGGAATGAGCTGGTGGTATTCTGACCGAACTTCACCAACAGTGCTTGCTTGCAGTAAGCTGAGCAAGGTGGCTTCCTCCTTCTTCAGCTCTTCCATCGATCTGATCTGGAGCAGAGCGTCAAAAATGTAGTACTCGTTGTCCTTGACCAGCAAGTAGAACTTGACTCTCTTGGCTGCTCCAAGACTCTCTGGCAACATGTGAATACCTGGAAAATCTTGAAGCACAAAGTGATCTGCTTCTTTTTCCAGTAGGTTAATCCCACCTTCTGCTTACTTTTTCTTTTCTTCCTCTTCATCAGCTGACTCAACTTCCTCCTCTTCTTCCTCACTGATCCTCTGCATTCTGTCAGGTGAGGGTGTTGCTGTTTTGGCAGGAGAGAAGTCCTTCTCGTGATTGGGGTTGTAGCTGGATTCTGGTTCAACAAATGTTGGCTCCTTAGTTTGTGGAGGAATATGACTTTCTGGTTGTTGAGCCTCCTTAGCTTGTTGTGGACTGACTCGATCTGGTTGAGTCATTTATGGTTCTGGTTGAGGAATGTCGTCTGTGTCTTGTTGAATTTCTTCAGTGGGTGGTGGAGAGTCATGTACTTTCCTCAATCTGCGCCTCTTCTGCTGAGAGGTGGAGGTGTCTGTATCGATGGAACTTGCCCTCTTCACAGGTGGTTTGCGTGTTGCTTTCTCCTTCTGTACCTTCTCCCTGGGTGCCTTTTCCTTCTGCTTTTCCACTACTCTTGTTGGTGGAATCCAGATTGGATTAGAACCACCCATTTCCAATAGTGCAGCATGGTGCACTTCATCTGTAACCTTGTTGAACAAGGCTAGAGTGAGTCCCAAAGACATCACTATTTGGTGTTGTTCTTTAGGAATGGTAAATCGGGTGTTGAACTCTGTGGCATCCTCCCAGACCTGCTGTTTGAAGAACTTTTCTACCATGAAGCTAATTTTGGTAGAGTGCCTCAAGTTCCTTCGCACTTCAACAGAGAAACCGTTCTCTCGGGCGTCCTTAGTGTATTTCACAAGCTTTGCCTCCATTGCCAATAGATCAAACATGATCCTGCTCGAGTTAACTTTTAAGTTTAGGACAACAGTTGTGAGAATACTAAACTTCTCTGGGGTAACTTGATCGTAGGATCCACTGTGGTTGAGAATACCAGCTTGTAGCCTGGTTGGAGCAGGGATCTCTGAAACATTCTTCCCGTGTATGACATGGGAATCACCATAACTTTCTCCACGGCTTCCTGAAGTTGATCATAGGTGATATCATCAAGTGTCATACCTTCATCCTTTAGGCGGTATGCTTGATTGATCATGGCGAGGACATTGTAGGTAGTTTTGCTCGTCCTATCTCCAATGGGCATCAGTACATTGGCCTCGTTACCTTCCTTCTCATCATGCCATGTCAAGTAGAACGTGGCTACCTATTTTGCCAAGTACATGTTGGGATGGGAGGTGACAATATTATGAAATCCTGCAAAAAATATTCTAGTGGATAGCATAGAATCATCAGTTATTTGAGCAATATATAGTACATTTCACAAAATCTAAATAGTATAAATAGCGCAGGAGCATATCTATATATCAGTTATCCATTATGCTAACAGGTATCGAAGTATAAAGCAAGATCGATTTCTGGAAACAGAACCCATAATAAGTCTCCAATAGATATATTTAATACATAAAAGAATTTAATAAACCTTTGCAGCGCTTAACTATGGTGAAAATTTCTTCCAGTTTGCGAAAACCGTGGGTTTCAAAAATAGGAAATGGTTCAGGGGAAAGAAATTTCTGAACTTCAACGACATGTTGCAGAAATAGAGAGGTTTGAGGTGCCATGATCAAATGGAGTTTTGGAGTTTTGAGAAAAACTTGCGAGAGAAAAAGAGTTCTGAAAATGCTTAAGTGCTTAAGAAAGAGTAGTGCTCAGTGCAATGAAAGTGTAAGGTGAATAATTTAATGCACGTACGACACATATATATAAGAAAACAATCAACGGCTCAGATTAAAGTGATAGGAATTTTAAGGTTGGATGAAAATCTCCCTTTTTAGGTTTTCCCGCTTCAGCTTTCCATTTTGCCGCCATGTGTTGCGTTTGATGCACGCGCTAGATGCTAGGGTTGTAGGATGGAGCGTGTGTTGGTCCCGAAAGAGCAAGGTTTGGTGTATGGGTGGGGGGGGGGGATACACCAAATACAAACTTTTCAGTTTACTTGGTTATTTATTAGAGAGTTCAAGCTATTCTTAAACAAGAAATTGCTCGGCAGGTGACTGACCAGATTGATCAGCAGATCGATACCTGATCAGTCCAAATAGATTGCTCTCTAGTGTAAATGCTTAGACAATAATAAGAGTGATCTTGTTATTTTTTAAGTTTTGTGTGTGCGGAAATATGGTGGATTTAGTAAGTGCTCTTATAAAGAAAACCATAAAGATTAATCAGATCGTTAAAGTATGTTGGTCCCGAAAGAGAAAGGTTTGAGAGAGATGGGTACAGGTGGTAATCAGAAAGACAAAAAATTAAGGTTCATCAGAAACAGACAAGGCATGAATAATTATGTAAACCATCTGGAAGCTCCGTCTTTCTTCATCTTCTCTCTTTGTGCATCAGAAACTAGCTGAATGCTCTCGTAAATTCCATCTCTCACCCTGGCGTAATTTGGATCGTGGTTGTCGATCTTATATCCTTTGATTTTGGCCAGTTGATTGATGTAATTCAAAATGTAGGTCTTGTCTGGAATATTGCTGCCTGGAATTGTTGGGCACACCATATATTCCTTTTCTGGAGCCTTGAGCTGAATTTTGGCATCAGATGCAGATGTTCTGATCCTCTGTATTAGGCTCTGGTCACTGAAGTTTTTCAGGTATCGGATGAAGTCTTCATCTGGAGTTGATTCTGAGTATGTCGGTTCCTTCAGAAAGTATCTGTTCAAGATAAATCCTTGCTTGACCTTCTCCCAGTCATTTTGATCACCTTCTGGAACCCATGCATCAATGGGTGTCTGTTTCTTTAAGGACAAATTCCATGAGAAGGGTTTCTTCTTTCTTTTCTTCGATTGGGTAGTTGATTGAGAGGACTGCTGTTGTGAGCGTTCTGCAGATGATGGCGAGGAGAAGGGTGTTTGGAAGGATTTCTCCTTGGCTTCCTGAGAGGCAATTTTCTTCTCCCTCTCTGCTTGTTCCTTGTAGAACTGAGCTCTGAACATGGGATCACAAGCTTGCTCCATGTTCACCCCAAACAACAGCAATTCAGCTATCTGATCACCCTCATCGATTGGCTTCTTGCCTTTGTCACTGGGGGTCCGTTGCATATCAGAAGCCTGTTCTGTTTGAGCTTGTTCTGTTCCAAGGAGGGTAGGATCTGGTCTTGGTGATGTGGTAGGCCTTTCTCTTACTGATTTTCCCATTTCAGCCATAGGGGTTTCTGCTTCTTCCCCTACCTCTTCTGTTTGCAAGGTTTTTCCTTTACTCATGCCCTTGCTGCCTTTTCCTCATGAGATTTCCCCCTTTTCAACATCATCAAAGAGGGTCTTGATGAGTGTGCGAAGTGAGGTAATCTCCTCTGTCATCTTCTCCATTTTCTCTTCGGCATCAGCTTGGAACCCAAGCAATAAGTTGACTGTCTGATCAGAGGCATCTAGTTTCTGCTCGAGTGTGCTATTCATTGTGGACAGTGTTTTGTCATATGTTTCTTGGAGCTCTTCGACAGCAGAGATGCGAGTGGTTTGGTGCTCGAAATCTTCTGGATTCAGATATAGCAGGTCATTTAAAACATTCGTCTGATGTTTCTTCATTAGTTCCACAAATTTCTCTTTTTCAAAGATGGCCAATTGAAAGTGAATGGATAGAGCAACGTCTTCCTTGAGTTCTGTAGAGAGTTGTGCAATCTTCTGTCCGACTGCAGTATTGATGGTTGCTTGTTGTTTGGCCAGAAGATCAGCCACCAGTGTGGTTGTCTTCTCCGCTTTCTCTTCTATGGTGGCTAGTCGAATGTTAACTTTGGCCTGAGCTGCTTCAGCCTGTTGGTCCCGAAAGAGCAAGGTTTGGTGTATGGGGGGGGGGGAATACACCAAATGCAAACTTTTAAGTTTACTTGACTAATTTAATCAGAGAGATGTAAGCTTTCTGGTTTACAGATTGCTCAAAGTGATAGAACAAATTGATTTTCAATCAATTAGATTCTATCCAGATAAAGTCTCTCAAGTGAGATATACAAAGCAGAAAGCAAGTGTGAGCTTGATTTCAAACTATGTATTGTGTGCGGAATAATGGTGGACTTAGTCGGTGCTCTTGTTATGAAAATCTTTTGAAGGCTTAATCGAGTATTTAGGAAGTTAATTAAAAATGCAGATTTGAATGAGTATGATAGATGCAGAATAAAAACAACTGAATATAAAATGCAGAATTTAAATGGCACAGTTATTTTTACGTGGTTCGGGAAACCCCCTACGTCCACGATCTAATCCAAACTGGATTAGATATCCACTACTAGGATACTCTTCTTATTTAACCTCGCTGAGAACGAGCCACAAGTTCCAAGTACAAACAAGTTGAAACTTATGCACGAATAAGGGTCGTGTCCCTTTACAACTTACAGAAAACTACTGTAAACAGAGGCTATCTTCACGTTAATCCACTAGAAAACTACTAGCTAGTAAAGATCTCCTTCTCTCGATAAGACAGACTTGAATCGAGGTGGTTTGGTGTGATTATGATCACGAGCTGGTTGAAGCTTAAGTCTGGTTTTGGAGATAGAATCTTGAGAGTATTTCTGCTGTATAGTGCTTATGTATCTTCCTGTTCTATGTATCAGACTTTAAATCTTCAAACATATATAGGCTCCGAATTTGAAATTCTAGCCGTTTGTTGATTGGCGTGATTTGATTTGTGGATTGCCAATCAGTCATAACTCTTCTTTCCTTGTAGAGTTGTTGATTGAATCTTCTATGATTGGTAAGCAGATCATCTGTGATTGCTTTCCTTCTTCATGTCAATCAATGATTCAGTTTCTATTTCTTCAATGGAAAAGTCTTTAATGCTTCTTTGACAGATTTGGTTCTGCTCTTTCTGGTTTGCTTCTAACCTTCTGGTTGTGACCTCTCTGGTTTAGTGTCTATCTGGTTGGATACTATCTTAGACACTTTCTGGTTGAGGTACTTTCTGGTATAAGTGCTTTCTGGTAGAAGTGCTTTCTGGTAGAAGTGCTTTCTGGTAGAAGTGCTTTCTGGTAGAAGCATATGATAATAACTTTCTGCTCGAAGCATCTTCCATCTTTCTGTTCGAGGCTTTTCTGGTTCAACTTTCTGTTAAAGTCTTCATTTTCTGATTGAGACTCTCTGGTTTAGCCTTCTGTCTTTGAGACTTGCTGGTTTTGAGATTCTCTGGTTTAGCCTTCTGTCTGTG
>JAPKLX010001340.1:0-17500 GCA_026898415.1 Leonotis leonurus | reverse complement strand
TCCCCCAGTAAAGGATATTGTATAAAAAGCATCGATAGAAGCCCGATTATACGACCAATCATATAGAGCATTTATAAATTTATCCCAATGTTTTCTTTTCGGGCCTAACTTAACAAATGAATTTATTAAATCGAAATTTTTAAAAGAGGAATAAATGGGTTTATATAAAAAGGACGCGATAAATATTTCGAAAAAAGCTGTACTGGCTGACAAAGTTGCATTTTTAAAAAATTCATACCAATCTGTTAAATCTTTTGATTTTTGATGTAAAAAGCTAATAGAGGGTGCTAACCATTTGGTTAATATATCCAAATCTCTTGTAAAAGAAATTCCTATAGATCCAACAAACAACGTAAATAGGACTAATAGAAGTAAGGGAAATAACATCGTATTGTCCGACTCATAAGGATAAAAAAAAAAAGGCCTTTTTAGTATCAAAAGGAAGAATATTAATAAAAGACCGTTCCCCTCCCCTTTTTAGTTCATTCTGATCACTTCGATATGTCTTTTTCGGAAAAAAAACATGCGCAATTTGCAGAATTAGAAGCTTTTGCACAATTTTCTTCAGATCTTGATAAAGCTACTCAAAATCAATTGGCAAGAGGTCAACGATTACGCGAATTGCTTAAACAATCTCAAGCGGCTCCCCTTACGGTAAAAGAACAAATAATGACTATTTATACCGGAACAAACAATTATCTTGATTCATTAGAAATTGGACAGGTAAGGAAATTTCTTGTTGAATTACGTACTTACTTAAAAACCAATAAACCTCAGTTCCAAGAAATAATATCCTCTACTAAGACATTTACTGAAGAAGCAGAAGCTCTTTTGAAAGAAGCTATTCAGGAACAAATGGACCGGTTTCTACTTCAAGAGCAAGCATAAAAAATGGGTAGCTTTTTTCTTCAAAAAGGAATCAAGTGTCTTGGGTTCAAATTATGCAAAAAGTCTTTTTTGCTATTGAAATAAAAAAATAGATGGAAAAAAATTGCGTCCAATAGGATTTGAACCTATACCAAAGGTTTAGAAGACCTCTGTCCTATCCATTAGACAATGGATGCCATTTATTCCGATTTTTTCGTATTTTGATTTTTCTTGAGTTCAAAACGAAAAAATCGGATTATATGTGAGATATTTTTGGAAATTGTATATTCAACGATTGAATAATCAAATATCAAGTCATAATGTCTTATCTATATTCTAGAATAGAATTCGATAATAATTCTATTATTTAGAAAAAAATAAAAAGCGGGTAGCGGGAATCGAACCCGCATCGTTAGCTTGGAAGGCTAGGGGTTATAGTAGACGCCGATTCAGTGCTTTGAACGTCTCTAATTCAAAACCGAACATGAAACTTTGGTTTCATTCGGCTCCTTTATGGAAAGTGAGTAAATTCTTAGATCTAAGAGGTGAAAAAAACGAACAAAATTATACCCATAACATCTACGTCAGCTTTTTATTTGAATACAGACAAAATGAATCGCTTTCTAGATGATCCTTCTAGGCGAAGGTGATTCTGACAATCTTTCTAGTTACTTCGTTCTCTATTTCTATTTCAGAGGATCCTAAGGAAAAGGATTTTGTTTCCACTGAGCTAAAACAATACGCCAATTTCTCTAGTAAACCAAAGTCATCGCTGAATAGCTATTTTGCTCCAATTTCTTTTTTGAGAAAGAAAAAATGGAGGATTTAGTTACGATTAGAAGTTGACTTTTTTTCTTTAGCCATGGATCCTTTACTCATACTTATTCAATTGGAAGTCTTGGTCCAATTCAAAAATTATGTTTCACAATTTCATAATCCAACTTTTCAATTTATGAAGTGACTCATGGATACAAATCACGAGAATCCGTATTTTTTCTCGAATTTATCATTGAGAGGTAAAGGATTACATCTTTTTAAGAAATAAAGTTTTTGATTGGAATCTGAAAAAAAAAACCGAAAGACCCTTTAACTATTAAGGGTTAATAGAACAAATCACACTTTTACCACTAAACTATACCCGCTACAATCTCATTATTGTATAAAAATGGACCTTTTGTCGAGCAAGCTTGAGCATGATCAAGATAGTATTATCAAACAATCATTAAACCGAGGGTGCTAAACTTTTTCACAAGTAGATCCAAAAAAAGTTTTATTTAAATTATTAAATAACTAAAGTTTTCGCTGAAGAAGTTTAGATACGGATCAAAAAAACAATAAAATCATAACACGAAAAATCTATTGTGAAAGAGTCGATAGTTTTTTAAGTTCGGGTAAAGGTAAAATAGAACAAGAAAATAATATAGTATTTCTTCTTTTTGTCGTTGCTTGAATATAAAATATTCAATTGAATATAATTATAATATATAATAATAGAATATATAATAAAAAGTCTTTTTTGTTTTCAAAAAAGGATAAATCATTATTTATCTACCAATTTGCAATGGTGGATTGATATCATTTTCTATGAGTAAATGTGTCCATCCTTCATTTATCATTAGAAAGATCTATTCGAAAAAAATTTCCTTTATTGATTTTGTCTTTCTTGCTAAATTTTTCTAATCTATGGCTAAAATAAATATGATAAAGTCAATATTATAAAGACAATAAAACCATATTGTTACGTTTCCACATCAAAGTGAAATATAGTATTTAATTCCTTTTTTCTTTCACTCCATGCCTATTGGTGTTCCAAAAGTACCTTTCCGGACTCTTGGAGAGGAAGATGCAGCTTGGGTTGACGTATAGAGCGACTTGTCAGATATATTGGATCATATGGGATTTCCCCGTTCTCTCCCCCGACCGAGATATCCTCTGTTTCGCCCAAAAAAGAAAAATGGAATCATCGAAAAATTGGAGCGTGAACTGCAATTAAATTCATTATTTGGGGGAATTCATAGAATTTTATCAATTAGACTAATTTATGGTTAGCTTTGGATGCACAAAAAAATGAAGTATCCAGACTCCGTTTAGAAAAACCCAATCGGTACTACAGTTCCCGTGGCTTCGGGGGTATTCACGTTTGGCATATGCCTGCTCTGACTGAGATCTTTGGAGATGATTTCGTACTACAGTTCGGTGGAGGAACTTTAGGACACCCTTGGGGTAATGCGCCAGGTGTCGTAGCTAACCGAGTAGCTCTAGAAGTGTGTGTACAAGCTCGTAATGAAGGACGTGATCTTGCTCGTGAGGGTAGTGCAATTATCCATGAAGCTTGCAAATGGAGTCCTGAATTAGCTGCCGCTTGTGAGGTATGGAAAGAAATCAAATTTGAGTTTCAAGCAATGGATACTTTGGATAAATAAGGCAAATGAAAAGTAATTACTCTCCGTTCTCTTAATTGAATTGCAATTAAACCTATACTTTTGTTGTAATAAGGCATGTTTAAAGAAAATGTGAAATGATTTTCATGCATAAAATTATTTGTGTTTTATGCGCGATTCCTATCTGTGTTGAGCCATGTTTGCGAACTGGTCAACTTGTGAATAACGATCGGATCTTGAGCCAGGTGTTGATCAAAGTTAGTGTACACATGGAGAGTGTGATTGTGAGTCATTACGGACCGGTCCACATAGGACTGTGTGTCTATATTGATCGATCTGGTGGTGCTCATTGGTCAATGTCTTGGGGAGTGGAACCATTGCTCACCAGTGTTGTTACCATTTTTAACGTCTGGGGAGCAGTAACTTTGCTAACAGCGTTGTTATTATTAGTTATGCCTAGGGGAGCAGGAACATTGCTCACCAACATCGGATACAGATATGGATAACACATGTGAAAAGTGGATGATCATCCCAATTGTTTCAGGAAAATAAAATGAATATTTGGTATTCACAAGTTATTTCAAGTTCTTGTGTTATACTATTAAACACATGACAATAAATATTTGTTTTCGGCATAACCCGCAGAGTACATCATCTACTCAGCCCTACTTGTATTTCCAAACACTTGCCGGTTGAGCGATAGGGTGGTGCTGAGTGAAGATTTCTTATATGTTAAGTATTCAGAAATAATGCATATCTTAATATATGTGTTAATTCTGCCTACATGGTCTGGCTTTACAAACCATAACCTTCGAATCGTACTTCAATACTTTATTCCAATTCTCTAATGCTTCTGAACCTTTGGTTAATATTTAACTCCTTATAAGATAGAGCTTTTTGGCTACGAAGTTTCTTCAAATCTATGATAATATACATTGGTTTAGTTGTACTTCTCGATTCCATGTTATGATTGTATGAGTGCGATTTCGGCACGTGTCTACTGAGTACTTTTGTACTCAGCCCTGCATGTATTTCTAAACGTGCATGTTAAGAAACGATGAAGGAGGGGGTGCTACGTCAGGCTTTTGTCAGTCTCTTAGCAGTTGACTCTTGGGGGTTCTACGTGTCCTCATACATGTAGAACTTTTATCGATCCGAATAATTTTCCGCTGCTAGTTGAGATTTCTATGTACTAGACTCAAGACTTCAGTCTTCTTTAATATTCGTAGCTATGTATGAGCTTATGACTCAAGTTATTCCTATGTCAATTACGTACGGTGAATTACTAAGCTATGTGAATGTTGTTCAATTCATCTTGATTCTACTTCCCCACTCTATTCCCATTTCTTAAATCCCTCCCTTAGTCACGGTTTCCCGGATTCCACTATCCTTAGTAGAGTGCGGTCGTGACAGAGTGGTATCAGAGCAACTAGTGTTATGAACTTGAGAGTCTTTTTTAGTTTCAAGTCTAGTATTGCTCCACTAGACTAATTAACGAGTCGACAAAATCCTAACACTCCCTCACATCACGCTCGACAAGAAGGAGGTAAGCATCTCATTTAAATGTGAATGCTTTGATTATAAAGGGATAAACATATTCCTTTACTTTGATTTTAGAATTATGAAACTTAAGATCTTTCCTTATGAACATAGAATGCTTTAGTTTGCATGTTCCCCTTTAGAAAAGTGAACTTAGACGAGAACTTAGAAGAACTTTTTCAAGTTACTCGAGATAAAGAATGAGAACAATGAGAATACAGAAGAAATGAAAGAACCAGAAAAACGAGAACATCCAAAACAAAGGCTAAGGCCAATTACAAGAAAACAAAAGAGGAAGATCTTCTCTTTCAAAAAGAATCAAGATCACGGCTATGATCCGATAAGTTATCGTTTCTACCATAGAATCTAAATTGAATGAAACCGTTAACTCGGTTAATAAAGATTTAATTATCTTTGCATAATAAATCTTAAAGTTAGAAATTCTCAAGAATTCTATAATGATATGTATAGCATACTAGAAGCCTCAAAAAGTTCTGATCATTGATTATGAGTCATCGATCTAAACTCTTAAGCGAGTTTGGTTCTAAACCAAATAATTCTGACAAAATTATCAACTCATGTTCTGAGAGTTTAATTAGTAGTGTTATTCATGTCAAGATGACAATATATGATAAGACAAAAAAGTATCAAATTTTAGAATCAACTACATAAGCTTTGGGATACCATAAAGATAAAATAAGATTATCTCGATGAGTTTGTAGCACCCTATTCCTACCGTTGGAGAGATGTAATAATACATAAGTTTTGAGAACACTCAGATACAAGAACAACCCAAAGAAGGGTTGAAAAGTTTAAGAAGGAATCAAGAAAAAGCTAAAGGAAAAGAAGATGATAAAAAGGTAGTGGATAGCTCCACTATAGACCCATGAACTTACGTATATGGATCTATATAGTAAAGAAATATTTTAGCCTATAATTGGAAACCACACGAAAACTTAGTAATTCCGTTTCTTCTGCGTAGTATAAATAATATTGTTTTTTTTTGTGTAGAAAACATTCTCCGTATAAGTAATCAACTAGCTAGTACTATGTTGAAGATAGTACAAAGGTCCTCGTGGAGGCAACTTTCAGATATTATATAGAAAGAGCCTAACAGTCTTTTGCAGTATACAGAACCTTTACAATATTAGATGTAAGGTTATAATGTTTAGCTAGGAACAATAGAAGAAAATACGAGGAAATAGAAAACATCTCCTTATTTTAACTCTTATTAGTAAAGTAAAAAAAATTACCTTAATAAGATAAGATGTTAACCCAATAGTATGCTACCGAGAAGAGTTGGATGCCTAAGAGTCGGATATAAAGGTCAAGGTCCTAGAAACATAGATAAAAGACATGAAGTTGAACGAGAAGTAACCTTACCCCTCCCACCGCTTGAACGTAGAATTGAGGAATTATACTTAAGACAAAATCCACCTGTTTTCAACGGAATGGGAGATCAACTGAAGTGGAAGTTTGGGTACGAGCCCTAGAACGCATCTTTAACTTTGTGCATTGTACGGATCAAGAGCGCATGATTTGTGTTCTCCTGACCATAACCTATAAGGTATGTCTCCATCTAGTGTAGTATGAGGAGATCGATTGATAATGTAGCAAGCTGTAGCAATCGACTCTGCCCACCATTCTTTTCCCAATCCAGCATAAGATCGCATACACATTGCTCACTCTCGCAATGTGCGGTTCAGTCTTTCCGTGACTCCATTCTGCTGTGGTGTTTTCCTGACCGTCCAATGTCTAGCAATTCCCTCTTGATCACAAAACTTCTTGAATTCACCATTTGTATACTCTGTACCGTTATCAGATCGCAGAGTCTTCAATTTCTTGCTCGTTCTATTCTCAACCATTGCTTTCCACTTCTTGAACGTATCAAATACCTCATTCTTATGCTTCAAGAAATAAATCCAAGCATATCTAGAATGATCATCAACAAATGTTACGAAGTACCTGGAACCTCCCTTCGAAGTGACTGTAGTTGGACCCCAAACATCTGTGTGTATGTAGTCAAGAATGTCTTTGCTTCTATGTGTGCTAGCCTTGAATTGAACCCGGTGTGCTTTACTGTACACGCAATGCTCGTAAAAATTCATGCAAGACTTTTTCAAATTCTTTAACAAGCCTTCTTTTCCAAGAAGATCTAAACTCTTCTCTGACATATGCCCAAGCCGCCTGTGCCATAACCAAGAGTGCTCAAATGGGTTGTCGCCACTTTTACTTGTTCCGATTGTCGCACTTCCCATCATAGTTGTTCTCGAAAGAACATAAATATTTCCTTGACGGATTCCTTTCATCACAACTAAAGAACCTCGAACAACCTTCTTTACTCTATTCCATGTAACAATCTTACATCCACCTGAGTCTAAGGCACCAACCGAGATAAGGTTCTTTCGCAATTCAGGAACATGTCGCACATCCATCAAAGTTCGAATCACTCCATCATGCATTCTGATTCGAATTGAACCAAGCCCCACCGTTTTACAAGAATGGTTATTACTCATCAACACGGTTCCACCATGAATGTTTCTATAGGTAGTAAACCACTTCCTATTTGGACACATATGGTAAGAGCAACCTGAATCAAGAATCCACTTACCGGAGATTTCATCTTCATATGAGACAGAGTAGCAATCATCATTTTCGTTCCCTTCTTCTGAGGCAAAACCCGCCTCTTCCTTCCCTTAAACCTTTATTGTTGTTCTTGCCACCTTTGTTCTTTTTCCAAGTTGCTTTCTTGTAAAGTTTGCTTTAAAGTGTTCGAGCTCCCCGCATTTGAAACATGGTCTCTCAGCAAGAGGTCTAGATTTTGATCTAGACTTTCCTCCCTTGTCTTTTCCTCGTTCCGTTCGTCTACCTCTTGTACAACTCCTTGTGCTTGCTCATTGTAACCACTAGTCATATCGTTAGTTGCAATCTTTCGAAGTTCATCAGAGAGGAGTGATGTCCTCGTCTCATCCATCGTTAGATTGTCACCGACTAGCATCAATGTTTGAACAAGATTCTCATAAGACCTTGGCAATGAGAGAAGCAGTAGAAGAGCTTGATCCTCATCTTCTACCTTTATGTCTATGTCTTTCAGATCTGATATGCACTTATCAAATCTATTTATATGCTCTCAGATTGATGTACCTTCCTCCATCTTGCAGGTGTACAATTTGGACTTCAAGTAGATCATGTTAGTTAGAGACTTTGTCATGAAGTTTGCCTCTAACTTCGACCACACTTTCGCCGCCGTTTCCTCACCATCAACTAAGAAAGCAACATCCCTTTCAAGGCATAGGATGATAGACACTCGTGCTTCAAGATCTAGCTCCTCTCAATCCTCATCCGACATATCCGTAGGCTTCTTTCTTCTCTACCAAAGCTTTATGTAATTTTTGTGAGATAAGCAAAATTTTCATTTGCATCCTCCAATAGGAAAAATCATTCTTCTCATTGAACTTACTTATCTCATATTTCCCTACTTTAACGGTAGAGGCCATTTTTCCCTTGTTTAACTAGCAAAATTTCTCTTAGCAATTTTAACAAACACCTTGTGTGCAACTACAAGACACCAAGCCATAACCACCTTAAATCCAAACTTAACCACCCAAATTTAATATAGAGCTCTGATACCAATTGTTAGGTAAAAGAACACATATTCATACAACCTATTTGCACGCGGAAGCAACACACCGAAGAGAAATATGCAATAATCAAATTGAAACCTAGATTTAACCTCCAAGCAACAAGTAATTGTCAAAACAATTAATGAAAGCAATAAAGATGAGCACAAGCAATTTATGTGGTTCGGCAATGCCTACATCCACGGGAGCCACAAAAGTTTCCACTAGATCAAGTAACCCGATGTCTTGCACAAACCGCAAGCTCGTCAATGAAGTACGCTGATTAACCTAAGAAAGGAAATCCCCTTTCTTGTACAATCACTCCCTCTCTAACTCTCTTATTTCCGAACCCCTCACAACACTCTCTCTTTTTTTTCTCTTGCTCTTCTAGTCGGCAGCAACACTCTAGCTCTCTACATTCAATTTTGCAACACTAAACTCTTTGCTCTTATTATTCATTAGAAAAAACGGCCGCTGCACTTTATGTCTAAAGCTAGACAAAAGGTTAAGTCATGGGCCATTAAGTTATGGGCCTAAAAAGTTATGGGCCCACTTAATACTTACAAATACTCAAAGTGATTTTGGCCTATTTCACTTCCACTAAGTGATTGATGGTATGCTGGAGATGGTTGCTTGCTACAAGATTAGACAATGTTCTGATAGTGGAGTCTTGGAATGTTGGTGGCCTTCATTTGGTTTTGTCAATGATTTAGAAAGATTTGGTTCTTGAAGAAGGTGTAATCGCAGTCATTTTATAGAGAGAATGAATCTTTATACGTGTCTTCTCATAAACGGATGTAATTATTCATTAAATAATTATATTTTAAAAATTGTCAACACCTTATTTACATGAAAAGTTAGTGACTATTTAAATTTGTTAACTACCACTTTAAGAAACCTTGTTTTTACACATTATATTGAAGAGAAATTATTACTTAATACCATAATAAATTATATATATATATATATATATGAAGAGAATCATATAAATTAAAATGTTCTTGTAATAATGATAATATATATATACACATATATATATTATATTTAAGGTTGCAAAAATATTATTCTTCAAAATAAATTGATATATATATATATATATGGTGAATGATGTTTTCAATTTTTAAATGTATGTACAATTCAAATTATTTAATTAATCAAGTACTACTTCTATTTAAAACCAGGGGTGAGAAAAAATCCAAACCGAAAAACGAAACAGAACCGTTAATGTTTGGTCTGTTTGGATCGGTTTTAAAATATTTGGTTTTGATTCGTTTTTAATTTCTTGGAATCGGAATTTTTACGGTTCGGATTGGTTTTTAGTAAAACAGTTCGGTTATCAACCGAACCGACCTAATTTTATAATATATTAATTAGTATTATAAAATATAATAAATAAATAAAGTATTTAAACTTAAATAGTATTTTTTGCAAAGTCTCATTTGTAGTATAATCACAAGTTCAAAATTCTAAAGAATTATCATGAAATTAAAAAATATTATCAAAAAGAAAGTTAACAAATAATATAAAATATGAATGAGTAAACTCAAAAATTGAAAATGTTTGAATAAATTAATTTTCTCAATCATTATTTGATGCTGTAAACGATCATATACAAGATTGAACAAATTTTTTATTGAAATAATTTGAACATCAATTTTCGAGTCCAAATTACAATAAATTTATCATTGAAAAAAATATTTAATTAGATTTTTTGGATAACCGAAAACCGAACCGAAACTGAATTTTAAATTTCGGTTTGGATTGGTTTGGTTTGGTTTTGTAAATAATTTGGTCGAATTGATTTTAATTTCTAAACAGTTCGGTTCATTTGGTTTTAGAGTTTTGGTTCATTTTTTAACCGAACCGAACTGTTGCTCACCGATGATGGATGCGTTTCTCATCTCAAAATATTGATTAAGCCAAACATAATATTGTAAACGGGTGCACATACTAATACTATACAAAGTATACACATATGTATGTTATATATATGATGAATAATATTTTCAATTTTTAAATATATGGAGAAATATATTTTACATATATAATACTTATATTGTTAAAAGTGCAATAATAATTGCCTTAATGAAACATTTTATAAGATATGGAAATTATAATTATAGCTAATTGGAGAGATATTTAATAATGTTTCTATAATTTGATTATAAGGGTATACATGTAAAAATGAATATAAATTTAAATAAAATTAATAAAATTTTTATAAACTTTTCCTAGTAAGATGTTTATGCATGTCTTGAGACATTATGTCTACTCATCATGTTCCTTATAATAATTATGAATAAAGTAAACTCTACTTATTACTAAAGTACCCTTATGCCTTGTTTAAATTAAGTCATGATTGATATGATATAATCATATGGTAGATTAAGATAACATTTAAATGCATTCAAATTTTATGATTTAAATTACTATAATTTAATAATTAATTTACCTGAATTTCTTGCCTAAATTATATCGCTTGTTCTCATCAAACACATATTATCCCATTAAATGTCCTTGGAATTTTCTTTATTTTTACATATTTTTCTTCCACTTGCTTTTATGGACTCATAAGTGTATTTAATAGAGGTCACAAACAGGTGTTTTTTTTATAAAAAACAATATAGGATCATGTGATTGTACAACTAAACCTTAATTGATAACTCTTCCTAATATACTTAACTCTAATCGAAGCCAGTCATGCAAACAATAACTCTAATCTCAAAGTAAAACCAGTAGTGATATCAGAAAATAATAATAAAATTTTAATAAATTACATTTAATTATTTCATTAATATATAGTGGTTCTCATGTACTAGCTAGCTAGTTGCTGAGAAATATTTGAATAAACTATAAAGTAAGGAAAGGATCTTTTACCAATGCCCCATCCATATGGAACTTTGACATCTTGTTGAGTGCATCATTAAATGAAAATTGTGGAACTTTAAATCACCATGTATTTCTCCAAGAATGATTAAAAAATGTGTTTATTTTTGACACTCACAAAAATCTACAAGACCTTGAGTTAATGGAAGACACTAATTTACTATTCTCCCCCAAGCTTTAAAAGGAATCATTTTCATCCCACATGTTGACTTCTTGATCTACTTAAACAATTCAACTTTTAATTCTTTTATATGTGGTATATATTAATATCAATGCAGATACTCCTGTGTTGAACTAGATTGGCAACGCATCACTCATATTTATATATACATAAATTAATGAAAAGCATGGAGCTCCAACTGTAATATTTATATATATCATAAATTAATTAAATTGTATATTTCTATATACATAAATTATAAACCCTAATCTAAATCCTACCTTCTCATATTTCGAACACTTAAAAAATGAAAAAAAATATAGATGAACTAACTCATTACAAAGATATGGATGATAAAATTATTAAAAGAAAATAAAAATTATACCTAATGTGGCCGCTGGGAGCTTCGGCAGTGGCTAGGGCAGAGGAGCAGGAACACGTCGTCGGTGGAGCACTTCGACGATGGAGCACCTGCAAAAATGAAAACTTTAAAAATCAAAGATTAAAAAACGTTCAATGGGTTTCGGGCCAATTTTTCCGTTCATACTTTGCAATATTATTTTTAATTATCCGCTTTATCCTATATTAGTGAATTTGTTATTTAGGCGTGAGTCTCAAACATAAATATGCGTGACTACTGAACTAGGTTAATAATTCTTGTGTGTTTTGCATTGTCTATTTATATTACACGTGTTTCGCAAACATTTCTACTTTTTCGTGGATGAAGAGAGTATAATATTCTTACCGTCCACTGTTCCCGATATGTGAAACTACACTACTTTTGGCACCAGAGGAACACATATATAATGATAGAAATATTAATGAAGTGATATATATATATATATATATATTACTTATTGTGAAAAAGAAATATTTTAATGAAAATAAAAAATTATTTTACATCACTAATAATTTGAGATTTTTCGGCTGTCATTATATCTCATTACTGTTTTTCTAATTAAAAGTCAATAGTGCTAATATTGTGTAATTTTATTACAAGTCGAAAGCCCTTGCACTTTTATGTGGTTGTAATTATTGTTTTTCTCTGCGAGTATCGATTAATGAACAATGAAGGGTAAATGATTTTGTGTGTATAAGTTTCGATTACCTCTAATTAAGTGATGAATGTATATAGAAAGCTCTTCAAAAAATATAAAAGGAATCAATTTGGGAGAATGAAAGAAACAAGCGATGACATACGGCTATATTAAAATCGTTAAATAAGGATTCTAAAACTACATTTAAAATAAATCGTATATTAATTAATTATATATACTATCCGTCCCCTAAATGTGATCACATTTCTTTATTACGTTTAAAATATCTAACTCTTGTTTTTTTTTAATACACAACATTTTATATTGTTAGACTGCGTGTCGAACCTCTTGTAACCACATTTAGTGGGACAAAGAGAGTAATATATTTTATTATAATAATAAAATTATGATATTCAGACATAATTAATAATTTAAAATATAAAATATATTATATATATTTTAAATATTAAATGATAATTATGTTACGTATTATTACTATCTTAATAATACATGATTAAATAATAAATGATGAGAATCTAATTTGTTATTTGAAATTTAAGAATGGTGAAAAGGCAAGGGCAGGAGGCGGGAGGTATTCCGTAGATCAGGATGCACGAATCCGTAATTGTTCAACACTTGATTATCCGCAAAATTGAGTGCTCTCTCCATTCCCACTGCACACGACTCAGCCTCATACGCCTCGTTGTGGTCCCCACTGCATGGCTGGCACCCGGCGAAGTGCGTGATGAAAGGCCTCCTCCATCCCCCCTCATCGGCGAGCCTCCCCCTCTCCGCCGCGTACCCCTGCCGCACCACCTCGGCGTGTCGCCGCCGCAGCTGCCCCACGCGCCTCTCCATCTTGCCGTACTTGCTATTATACTCATCGAACATGCCGACCATGTCCACCCAGAAGCCGTTGAGAGCGTACTTGGTCTCCACGTAGATCTTCTCCCGCCATTTCTTCTCTCCTTTGAGGATGAGATACACCAACGCCGACTGGTCGTCGGAATCCGTGAACTTCTTGTCCTTGAAGGTGGCCATCATGATCTGGCCCCACTTTTCGTACTCAGGGCTCCTGGGGCCCATCCCGGCCCAGACCTCCATCAGCTCCATTGACCACTGACAATTCCTTATCAAGAAGACGCCGGCGTTGACCCCCAGCCAGCTCCGCTTCTTGTAAAGCAACTCCGGCCACCCGGTTGCCACCAGGTTATGATTACTGTACCTCTCCCACGGGATCTCGAAGTCCATATCGGTGAAAAAGGCATCCGAGTCGACCCAGAATATCCACTCAACCTCCGGGTGGGCCACCATCGCCGCCCGAATGATCGGTATCTTGGCCCAGTAGAACCGCATCTGGGGCTGCATGTAGGCGTTGTTGTAGAAGATCTCGTAGCCGTGGATTCTGCAGTAATCAACCTTGTTCTTGAAGGATCTCAACATGAGATGATCTCCTACCGGACTCTTGCATGGCGACGATTGAGAGCCCGTTACCACCAGAACGCGATTCTCCGACTGTGAGAATGTGGGATGGACTTTGAACCATTTCTTTCTCTTTCCATCCCAATTACTTATAACAGGATCATCAATGGTGTACCCGGTGCTGCGCTCGTCGTAGAATGTTCTGACCTTCGATTCTTGGCCCGTTGTTATTCGGGCCCCTCCACGGGCTTTCTGGCATGTAACGACATCGCTGGATTCTTCGGACTTGGATAAGGATGATGATCGAATCAACGGTTCCGTGAAGGTCCAAAGATAAAAAATTAGAAGAATAATGGATGCAGCACCGAGGCTGCATAACCGGAAAGAGCAACAACTCGATGCTTTGCTTTGGAGACTAATGGGTTTCGCCATTATTTTTGGATCTTCAGTGATGACAAGAGGATATATATACGCGTCGCGTTTGTGCACCTCTTTTCTTTTCTTGAGTGAATATAAAAATTTACCAAACAAGATTATAAAAATAAGGAAATTTTACTATGTTTCTAATTAATTAATTAATTGTGAAAATCATCTTAAATTATCATGTTTGTAATGGTCGATATGCCCCTTGTATGAATGATGTTGAGTTTTACTCTTGAAAATGGGTTTGGAGTTTTTGGTACTATGAGAAACAAAAAGAAAATGAAATTTTAGCCATTTCATAAATTACCTTTTCTTTTTTTATTGTTATTAAGGAATTAGTCGGTGTTAAAGAATAGATCGATGAGATGAGAACTGAAAATATTTGGGTATGCATTAGACGGTATGCTCTCTTAAATTTCATTTGTTGGTGAAACAAGATACAAATGAAACATGACGAGAATTACCGAATTAGTAATTGAAATGCAATGTCACCTTTTTTTATAATACACACTTTTATGTTTCGTAATTCAATTTTAATTAAATATTTTATTTTATTTATTATTTTAATTTTATATACTTTAGTTGAATTTATACTACATAATATTAGTTTTCATCTCATACAATAAGATATATATAATTATTTTTAACATTTAATATCATTTTAATAGATTTGTATAATTAATAAATTAAAAAAATGATATATAGTCTTAAAAATATTATTTTTTAAATAATTTTTAAAAAATAATAAACTTTATTGTGAGACACATGATAATGAATCCCAATCTCAAGAATTAGGTGTTTTTATGTGACAAGTATTAATGTTTAGTCATCATATATTAATATAGGGAATCAATAAATGAAAACATCTCCTTATATATGAACGAACTAATTTAGATGATTGGTCATTGTATAATTTGGTTTAGATTAATGATGCATAGGCTGTCCTCAAAAAGACAATATATTGATTAATACATAAAAATGTATTCTCATGTTATACAATAAAAATATTAGTACATCAAAATAATATATAAAATGCATAAATTTGTATGCTATTTAAGATTTGATCATTACTAAATCCTTCCCCACCTATATGTCTATATAAGGACGTGAGTTTATATAAAGAATTATAATTATTATAACTAGGGATATTAATCGTGTCAACCCACTCGATTTTGGGCTAATCTATTTGGATTGTCGGTTTATTCGGTTCGGACTAAATCGGGTTGAAAATTTACAATCCTAATCTTAAACTTTTGATTTTCGAGCTATCCTACCGGATCTATTGGGTTAATATTTATGAAAATTTTAATATATATATATATATATAATGATTTTAAATTCAAAATATTCATATATATGAAAAATATAAAAAATAAAATAAAATTATAAACATAGTTAAATATTAAATTTAAATATGAATAAATTTAAAGAGAAAGTGTAATGATATTGTACCAAAACTGTCATAATTAATTTTTTAAGCGATTGATTAATAGATTGATATGATAAATACATTTTTGAATTGAAAATTAAATATATTGTGCAAATAATTATTATTTTATTTTTTTCATTTGATTAATCGGGTTAACCCACTCGATTTTTGGGCTAACCATATTGGGTTAGGGTTGTTTTAGGTCCAACCTATTCGGTCTAAAAAATATTTCGGGTTAAAAACTTTCAACCCTTACCCTCTTCAATTTCGGGTCAACCCGCACTTTCGAGCCAAATTGACATCTCCATCACTTATAACCATCGTTATAAGGTATTTTTAGACATCTTCATAATGCAAATGGGATATAAATTTTACATGTTTTAGTTTAATTTTATACATAATATTAGAGTTCATCCTACCTAAATAGTATATATAATCCATATAACATTCAATATCACTTCTAATTTATTTTTAAGGTTGATAGATTTAAAAATAGGTATATAATTTTTAAATTCTTTAATTTTTGAACTAATTATTAATTATGATTCATTATATATAATACATTTTTTATTTTTAAAAATATTAATTAAAATAATAAATTTGATTATCTATATACTATTAGGCGAGTTCGAGTTGATTATATTTGCATGAGACGTTCATATAGATTTATTATATAAGAAAACTAGCTAGCTAGTTGGAATTTATTCCTTATATAATAAAATTAAGTACCAGATCACTCATAGATAAATAAGTTAATTAATATAAGCGTCAGTAGACTTTAATTATTTGTTGAATAACTTAAATGCGAGAAATAATTTATTAAAAATGAGGTTCAGTTTGTAATACGAATCCACACTGAATAGTTTAATATTTATCATATAGCGGAGTTGATATTATTCATATGAAATCCAATTAATATAACTAGTGTGTAACCCGTTGAAAATCGACGGAAAATTACCTTATATTATAATTATAAGTATAAATTTTAAAGATAATTTTATCAATTTTTTAAAATATATGGTTTTGACAAATCCAATAATTTTCATTATTAAAATTACAAAAATTTATTTAAAAGTGATATAAATTGACAAAATATTAGAAATAAATATTATTTAATTTATATTATGTAGAATGTGTCGATGAAAAATGATGCTACCTTTTTTATTAACATAATTGCAAATTCATGCTACTTGAAAAATTATATTGTTGTAAAATATAATTGTTACATGTAGACTTATCTTGTGTAAAATTTATTTGTATATAAAACCTTTATGTTATTAATTTTAAAAAAAATATGATTTAAAAAATTCAATATTTATATGATAGATTATTTTTTTTTCCCATAATAATTAATTACATTAACAAATCAAATAATGAATTTTTATTCAAAAAATATTTATTTTAAAAATTTAAATAATTAATATTATATGTATAAAAAATTATCTCGTTGGTGAGACATAATTAGGAATGACAATCGGCTACGACAGACACGGATAATGACTATCCATATCCATATCCACAAGGATATAGATGATAATTCACCCATAGTTCTAAAAGGTGTGAGTTTGAGAGACATTTGATATGCATGAATAACTTCTAAGTATAATTTAATATTCATTTAGATTATATTTAACAAAATTGATAAATCAGCCACTTATTAAATAAAAATACTTATGTAATATTGATGTGTGTTGGGAACCTTTTTGATGATTGTGGAAATCATTATTTATATGTTT
>JAPKLX010001015.1:0-22587 GCA_026898415.1 Leonotis leonurus | reverse complement strand
TGAAAGAGCATCATCAAAACTTAGAGTATTTTATGGGGTTCCCAACACCTTCTTTGATGAGATTGGGACTATTAAAGAAGATCAAGAGGAGTACAAGGCTGATCTGCTAAAGGCTAAGGCATCCTTTCAAAAGTAGATCGATGACTCAAATCTCAACATTACCTCACTGCTTACACAAAAGGTGGATTCAGATAAAGAGATCAAGGCAATGAAGGAGGAGATCACCTCCCTAAGGGCACTCATTAATATGGTTGTTGATGATGTCAAAAAGGGGGAAGCTGCAATCATCTGGTGCTGTAGATAAAAAGAAGAAAGCTCAACCTGAGCTACAGATAGCACCAGAAGCATCCAGCCCACCATCTGTTCCATCATCTGCTCCATCTCAAAAATCCAAATCCTCCAGTAGATCGAGCCAACCTCAAAAGAAAAAGAAGAGAATTGGATCCAGTTGGCCTTCTGCTCTCATCAAATCATCTGGAGAGACCAACTGGGTCCCAGATCATCTAAGAGATGGGTGGGAAGGACTCAAGAACGCCTTCATTATGTGTAGATACTTCCTAAAAGAGCCTGCATACATCGAAGGAACTCCGAATGAGGCCTTTGACCGTTATCTGGAGCTAAATGAGGCAAGGGATCTGGTTGAAGAAATAAGGAAGGCTGCAGAAAAAGCTAAAATCTAGATCACTGCCCCGGAGAAGGAGTTCAGAACGTGCCCCACCATCCTAGGAACTGATCTGCCTGACAAAACATTCTTGCTCACTTTCATAAACCAACTGGCGGAGAATAGAGGTTATAAGGTTGATGCAGAAGACCCTGACTACATAAGGGTGAGAGAAGGGGTTTATGAGAGTGTCCAATTAATTTCTGATGAGACCAGGGCGAAGATGAAGAAACTTCAAGATGAGAAAAGGAAGAGCAGATAGCTATATCTTTGCATATTATTATCTGTAACTTCTGGTTTTGCCTCAATGTACTTCAATCTGTCTTGACTCTTATATATATATATGAAGCTTCTTTGAAGTGTCTGATGACAACATCCTATTGTCCAGAACACATATAAAATGTCTCAATCGTTATAACCTAAATAACGAATAATCATCCATCTGGTCATCAAACCAGATTACTCTTAAGAGTTGCTAGGACATTATTGTAAAGTGTGGTTTCGACATCATCAAAAAGGGGGAAATTGTTGGGAACCCTAATATATTTAGTTTTGATAATGGTCTTTCGAAACACACTTAGTTGTTTTAGAGCTTAAACTGTTCTACGTGTAAAACAGATCACTAGATATAAAGTGAATCTCGTTATAGAACAGATTTGGAGATGACTTGAGATGTAAAGGAAACATTCCTATAGAAGTCAGTCTCAAAATAGTATAGGATGAAGGTCAAGATTTCAAGCCAAAAAGGAATCGATCTGTTGTAACAGACAGAGACCAGATCGATATTTACAGCGAGGCACAAGATCGATTGAGTCATCAATCCACCAGATGACATCATCCTACACATCATATGCTTTTCCACGTCAAAGCTGAAGCCTATCCAACAGGGATTGGAAAGGGAATCTTCGATAGACATAAAGAAGGAAAGAGACAGTTAGCAATCTGCTTTCCATATCTTGAAGATTGAGTCAACGTTATTTACATGGCAAGAAGAGATATGATTGGCAATCTACCATCAATCTCACGCCAATCAACAAACGACTAGAATTTTAAATTCGATGCCTATATATAGTTGGAGCCATGGTTTGGAATAATACACAACACGCACGCGAACTATAGTGTCACATACTCTCAAGCAATCTGCAATCCAGACTAAGAGCTTCAAAAGACCTGCGATTCTTCATCACAACAACCCAACCTCGATTGAAGTCTATCTTGTCGAGAGGAAGCAGATCACCTTACTAGCTAGTAGGTTTCTAGTGGTAACGTAGACGTAATCTGCTGTAAAGGGACACGACCCTCACTTCGTGCATAGGTATTTTTCTAGCTTTGATTGATACTTGTGACTCGTTCTCCATGAGTATAAAGAAGCAGAGCATCCTAGTATTGGATAATCTGGTCCAGCTTTGACCAGATCGTGGACGTAGGGAATTCCCGAACCACGTTAAACAACTGTGTCATTTACTTTCTTGCATCTATATTTTTCAGTTGTTTATTACTCTAACATTCTGCACTATCATACAAACTGCATATCAATCTGTCTGCTTAACGATCTGACTGTCTTTAAAGGTTTTCTTATAAGAGCACTCATTAAATCCACCATATTTCCGCACACACAACACCCAGAAGATAATAAGATCACTCTTATTATTAACTAAGTGTTTTCACTAGAGATCAATCTGTTTGGACTAATCTGGTATCGATCTGAGTATTGATCTGGTCAGTCATCTCCCGAGTAATTTTCTTAAATAAGAATAGCTTGAACTCTCTATTAATTTATCAAGTAAACTGAAAAGTTTATATTTGGTGTATTCCCCCCACCCCCATACACTAAAGCTTGCTCTTTCGGGACCAACACATCCTTCTGAACAAATTGTTGGGAACCCAGCAGATTGAGTGAGAACTAGAAGAATGCATGGAGAAAGTGCACTTCTTAGTTGCTATCTATCACGTGTTGAACCATCTGATACTTATGAAGCACTCAAAGATGCAGACTGGGTCACTGCTATGCAAGAAGAACTCAACGAGTTTAAGAGAAACCAAGTCTGGTATATGGTAGACAGACTAAAATATCAGGGAGTGATAGGTGTCAAATGGGTATTCAAGAATAAACGAGATGAGAATGGTGAAGTAGTCAGAAACAAGGCTAGACTTGTTGCAAAGGGATACAGTCAACAGGAAGGTATTGACTTTGACGAGACTTTTGCGCTAGTTGCCAGATTGGAGGCAATCACACTATTCCTCTCATATGCAGCATACAAGAGATTCAAAGTGTACCAGATGGATGTTAAAAGTGCATTCCTAAATGGTATACTTGAAGAAGAAGTATATGTTGAGCAACCACCTGGTTTTGAAGAAGGAAATCCAGACCAGAAAGTATACAGATTAGCTAAAGCTGTCTATGGTTTGAAACAGGCACCCAGAGCGTGGTATGAAACATTGTCAACATTCCTGCTGGAATCAGGTTTCAGAAGAGGTTCTGTTGACAAGACACTGTTTGTCATCAAAGTCAAAGAACATATTCTTTTGGTCCAGATATATGTCGATGACATAATATTTGGATCACAATCTCCCTATTTATGTGATAAATTTGCTGAACTAATGAAGAATAAATATCAAATGTCCATGATGGGTGAGATGAATTTCTTTTTAGGTTTGCAGGTAAAGCAGTTACCAGATGGTATTTTTGTAAATCAAGCAAAGTACATCAACGATCTACTAACTAAATTTGGGATGAAAGACAGCAAATTAGTTACAGCAGATCTGGTCATCGATCTGGTCGCTGTCTGTTACAGCAGATCGATTTCTTCTTGGCTTGAAATCTTGGCCTTCATCCTAAACTATTTATGGAAATGACTTCTATAGGATTAAATCCTTTACAAGACAAACCATCTCCTAATCTGTTCTCTAACAGAATTCACTTTAAGAGTAGTGATCTGCTTTACACGTAGAACAATTTTAATAAAAAGAACTAAGTGTGTTTCGAAAAGTCATCATCAAAACCAAAAATACCTTGGGGTTCCCAACAATTTTCCCCTTTTTAATGATGTCGAAACCACACTTTACAAATATGTCCTAATAACTCTTTTGAGAGTGATCTGGTTTGATGACCAGATTGATCATTTTTCTTTATTAGGTTATAACGATTTAAAGTAGTTTATATGTGTTCTGGACAATTAGAGGTTGTCATCAGAAACTCAATGAACTTCCATAGATAGGGCAAAATCAGGTTACAGTTCATCAAGACAAATATAGGAATTACAGATCATAATGATATGAAAAAGTATAACTATCTGCTCTTCCTTCTCTCCTCTTGTTGTTTCTTAATTTTTGCCCTGGTTTCATCAGAAATTAACTGCACACTCTCATAAACACCTTCTCTCACCCTAATATAGTCTAGGTCTTCAGAAACTATCTTTTATCCTCTGTTTTCTGCCAGTTGATTAATGAATGTGAGCATAAAGGTTTTGTCTGGTAGGTCAGTTCCAGGAATGGTGGGGCAAGTTCTAAACTCCTTCTCTGGGGCAGTTATCTGAATCTTTGCCTTTGCTGCAGCCTTCCTTATCTCTTCTACCAAGTCTCTTGCATCATTCATATCCAGGTAATGATTGAAAGCTTCATTGGGAGTCCCCTCGCTGTATGCAGGCTCCTTGAGAAAGTAGCGGCACATGACAAACCCATATCTCAACCCTTCACATCCCTCTTTTAAATTATCTGGGACCCAGTTGGTCTCTGCTTCTTTAGTTTTCGATGGTCTGATGGGAGAAGACGAGAACCAACTGAATCCGGAGCGTTTCTTTCTTTTGAGGGGTTGGGATTGACTTGATCTGCTAGAAGATGATGTCTTTTGAGCTTTAGCAGATAGAGCAGGTGATGGGGTAGGTTGATCTGGTGCAGTCTGCAGCTCAAGTTGAGCTGATCTCATTTCTGCCAGGGCACCAGATTGCAACTTCCCTTTTTCAGCAATCTCCTTCCCTTTCTCAACTACAGTCTGCTTTCCCTTCCTGGATCCTTCCCCCTTTTCGACATCATCAACATAAATATTGATGAGTGCCCTTAGGGATAGGATCTCTTCTTTCATTCCTTTCATTTCGTTGTCGGTATCAACCTTCTGTGCAAGCAGTGATGTGATGTTGAGATTGAAATCATCAATCTGCTTTTGGAAAGATATCTGTGTTTTGAGCAGATCGGCTTTGTAACCTTCTTGATCTTCCTTTATGATTCCAATTTCATCAAAAAATGAATCAATCATTGTTTTTGTTGGGTAGCTCTGATCGCTCAACTTCCTCTCAACAAAACTTTTGCCATCTGATTCAAATTTCCTGAACATGGCTCTTGTGTGTGCATTGGCCTCCTTTATCACATCAGTTGTTATGCCATCTGTTTGGTCCTTGACAATGATATGCACCATGTCTTTTTCTTTCTTAGCAAATTCAGTCACAATCTTATACATTTCTTTGACTTTGAGCTCCATTGTAAAAAGAGTGATCGATCTGTGCTTTCCTCTCTTCTGCAGCAGACCGATCGTCATCCATCTTTTTACTTAGCTCCTCAATTTTTAATCTGCATATCCTCCTTAAGTCAGAGTCCACCTGGTCCACATGGGACTTCAGATGGTTGTTGAAGTCTGTGAGAATTTGGACAGCCTGGTCTTGAACTGTTGTAAGAGTTCCGTACATGTATTTATCGACCTTGTGGGAGATGAGATCCCTTACTTAAGCATTTGACAGTGATTGATGCTGTGCCATCAATATGTCTTCTAGATTGGTCATCTCCACATATTCCTCCATTGTGGCTGCGACAGCAGGGGTATAAATTGCATCAGTCTGTATACCTCCCACCCTCTGTCCAGCAGGCTCATCCTCTTCTCTTGGAGCAGTAACTATTGAAATGGGAATTTTGGTTTTTGTGGCTGGTTCCCCCTCAGCCTGTGGAGTGGTCTCCACCACTTGCTCCCCAGCATCAGCCATGTGTTGATCTGGTTTAGAATCTGGGATTGCTGCACCCTGTTGGTGCGCATCAGTGAGTTCTGCTTCAACTTCTTCTGTTTCAACAGCTCCTTCTTCAATGCTGTCATAAAATTCCAGCATGTTTTCTTGCTCATATGAAGATCGAAGGTCGATCTGGAGTTCTTCAGCTTCAAATTTTGACATTCCCAGAATGTCTGACTTGTATGTTTCCCTTAACTCAGCAATTGACGCAGCAGTGAAGATTTTGAGTAGGGTGGCTTCTTCAATTTTCAATGTGTGTATGGATCTGGTTCTGAGCAGAGCATCCAGAACATAAAATTCTTTATCTTTCATGAGCAGCAGGAATTTTAGGCGTTTGGCTGCTTCATATGTGTCTGGGGTCATCTGTATCCCAGGAAAAGTTCGAAGAACAGAGTGATCTGCCTCTGTTTCCAGTATCTTCACCACTATCTCTGCCTTCTTTAATTCCTCCTCCTCATCCGTAGACTCCTCTTCTCCCTCGACCTCCTCATCAATCTGCTCAAGATGTTCTGCAGATGATGGACTGGTAGTGTGTGTGGGGGAGAAACCCTTGGTTTGAGTTGGTTCCAAGGATGAGATGGGAGCTACATCCTCTGGAGGTCCAGCCATCAGAACTTCTTCCTCATCGACCTCCTGGTGAGGAATGACAGTTGCTTCAAGGATGGGTTCAGGGCTCTGAGCTTCTTCAGCAAGTTTCTGCAACCTTCTTCTTTTTGGTTTGGGTTGCTGTGCTGCTGTGGAGGCATCAGTCTCAACGGAACTTGCCCTCCTGGTAACTCGTTTGGTGGGGGTCCTTTCGATGGGTTTCTCCTTTGTAACTTTTGATTTTGTGGACTTCTCTACTGGGCCAGATAGAGGGATCCAGATGGGATTCGAGCTTCCCATCTCCATCAGTGCATTGGCATGCACAGGGTCTTTCACCCTAGCAATCAAATTCGCTAAAATGCCCATGGACATCTCAATCTGATGCTGGTCTTTGGGAAAGTGGAGTCTAGTGTTGAACTCTGCAATTGTATCCCACTTGTGATGAGGGAAGAAGGATTCCAGCATAAAACTGATTTTGGTGGTGTGCCTTAAGCTGCTCCTTTTCACCTCGATCCCAGGACTGCCTCCTTTCACAAAAATAAATATCTTGGCCTCATTTTCCAAGAGATCGAATAATATCCTGCTCCAGTTAACCGAAAGGTTAAGCACAATGGCAGCAAGGATCTTGAATTTCTCGGGAGTGACCTGGTCGTACGAGCCGTTGTGGTTCAGGAAGATGCGCTGGACGAATTCAAAGATGATTTTGAATTCAGGAGCGAGTAGTGCCTGGTTGAACATCTTATTCGTGTAGTGAATGGGCACTACCATCACCACTTCCACTGCCTCTTGCAGTTGCTCTTCAGTCAGTTCCCCAAGGCTTAGCCTTTAATCTTTCAACTTATAGACGTCATTGATGATGTTTATGACATTGTAGGTGGTGTTGCTAATGGTGTTTCCTTTGCTAAACCTAACGGTTGCTTCGTGTCCACCCTTCTCTTCCTGCCACGAGAGGTAGAAAGCAGCGACTTCTTTGGGTAAGAAGTGGACAGGATGAGTGGTGATTATATTATGAAATCCTACAAAGAAATCAAAAGAACAGATGTGAGCACTATCCTTCCATCAATGAAGTATTAGCGCTCAATAGCAGTTTGCAGAATATATTAATTTAAACACAGTCCAAGTGAACATATACATGCAATTGGGTAAAGACAATTTTCAATACAGGCTCGAGAGATTTCATAACATGCATGATATAGAGCAGTGAAAGATAGAGACAACTCATATAAGATTAAACCTTTGCAGCGCCTAACAAGGTCGAATGCCTTGTCCAGTTTATGAAACCCGAAGGTATCAAGTACAGCGAAAAGGTCTTGATGGATATAAGGTTTCAGGAAGTTCACTTGCTCAAGAAATTGCGAAGATTTGGGTGCCATTTTGGTAAGAACAAAGAGATTTTTGAAGATTGAGAAGGTTTTGCAAGAGTGAAATTTTCGCTAAGTGTGGAAGGGAGAAGAACAGTGTATGTGAGTGATAGATGAACCGCCTTATCAAATTGTGCATATATAGGTAGATAAGTTATAAGATAGTGTAATATTTTAATTGATTTACTTCCCTTTTTCAGCTTTTTCCCGCCTCTTGAGTTATAGACTTAAGGTCTACTCTCTTCTTTTTTTCTGCGTTTGATACAAGCGCTTTGATCTAACAGTTGTAGTGAGGCGCGTTGATTTTGTAGCCGTCACTTTTCTTCCTTTTCTTGAGTAGGTAAATATCTCCTCGATCACGTTTCCCAAACACTGTACTAATCATAAAAAATAAAAGATTTGATATATATATGTCAGTAATTACATATATATACTATGATTAGGTTGATATGGTCGCCGTATATTGTTAACTTTTCCCCCTTAACAAAGTAGTGGGAAAATTGTGAATATCCACGTGGCATCTAGTCATCTTGTCAAGATCGATCTCCTTCATAGTGAGTTTTATCGATCTGGTTGCGCCACTTTCCAATCTGGTGTGATGACCTTTTTACCAATTCCTAGTTGGAATTTAATTGATCTGTTTGAGGATTGACATGTACTTAGTGATCTGGTGTCAATTCCCTGTTGGAATTTTCACATGATCTGGATTTTATCAATTTGGTTTTGATTCCCTATTGGAATATTGAACTTGATTTGATCTAAATTAATCTAGTCCTTTCTTCAAGATTTAATAGTCTTAGTTTACCACAAAGCATCTTAAATCTTTCTTCTGGTAATGCTTTGGTAAGGATATCAGCTCTCTGTACTTCAGTGTGTATCTTCTCGATATGTACATGTTTTCTTTCAACATGATCCCTTATAAAATGGTGTCTCACGTCTACATGTTTGCATCTGGTGTGCAGCACTGGATGCTGTGTGATTGCTATAGCACTTGAGCTGTCACAGAAAATGGGTATTTCCTTGACATCAATCTCATAATCTTTAAGCTGTTGTTTTAACCACAGTATTTGTGCACAAAAACTTCCAGCTGCCATATATTCTGCCTCTGTGGTTGATGTGGCAACAGATGTCTGTTTCTTTGAGAACCAAGAGATCAGTTTATTTCCTAGAAACTGACATGTACCAGATGTTGACTTTCTGTCCAACTTACATCCAACATAGTCTGAATCTGTGTATCCAGTTAGCTCAAAGTTGTCTTCACATGGGTACCATAGTCCTACATGGGCTGTTCCCTTAAGATATCTTAATATCTTCTTAGCTCCTTCCATGTGAGACTCTTTGGGATTTACTTGATATCTTGCACATACACCTACTGCAAATGTGATGTCAGGTCGACTGACAGTTAGGTATAATAGTGATCCTATGATCCCTCTGTATTGAGTAATGTTAGCTGGTTTTCCCTCTGCATCTGGATCGATTTTCCCATTGGTCTGCATTGGAATTTTTACTGGGTTACTGTCTTTGAGCCCAAATTTAGTCAGTAGGTCATTGATGTATTTTGTCTGATTGATGAAGATGCCATCTGGTAACTGCTTGACCTGCAAATCTAAAGAGAAGCTCATCTCTCCCATCATGGACATTTGATGCTTATTTTTCATAAGTTCAACAAATTTGTCACACAGATAGGTAGATTGAGATCCAAAAATGATATCATCTACATAGATCTGGACTAAGAGAATATTTTCTTTGACTTTGATGATAAACAAAGTCTTGTCAACAGATCCTCTTCGGAATCCAGATTCTAGTAGGAATGGTTATAATGTCTCATACCAAGCTCTAGGGGCTTGTTTAAGACCATAGACTGCTTTGGCCAGTCTATATACTTTCTGATTTGGATCTACTTCTTCAAATCCAGGTGGATGTTCCACAAAGACTTCTTCTTCAAGGATACCATTTAGAAAAGCACTTTTGACATCCATCTGGTATACCTTGAACCTTTTATGTGCGGCATATGCTAAAAATAGCCTTATTTCTTCTAATCTGGCTACGGGTGCAAATGTTTCATCAAAATCAATGCCTACTTGTTGATTATAGCCTTTAGCTACTAATCTGGCTTTGTTTCTGACTACTTCACAATTCTTATCCCGTTTATTTTTGAACACCCATTTTACACCAATCACACCTTGGTGTTTGGGTCTGTCCACGAGATACCAGACCTCATTCCTTTTGAACTCATTGAGTTCTTCTTGCATTGCTGTTATCCAATCTGCATCTTGTAGAGCTTCATGAGCATTAGCTGGTTCAATGCGAGACAGATAACAACTAAGCAAGGCACTTTCTCCATGCATTCTTCTGGTTTTCACACGATCTGATGGGTTCCCAACGATCTGTTCTGGTGGATGGTCTTGTATCCATCTCCTTCTCCTGGTCATCTCTTCATTGGATATCTCAGGATCAGGTTGATCTGTTGGTTCCTCAAATTCAGGGGTGATGTAGAAGATGGTTGAAATGGATTCTCGTTAGAGTTTTCTTTTGGGTTTGGACTTTCATAATGATTATCTTCTCCAATGACTGTTTCATTGCTTGGTGATCTGTTTTCATCCAGATCTTGTTGAGTTGTTCCCCCTTGCTGTATGATCTCTTCAGCAATAGGTGGAGTACTACTTTCTTCATCATCTCTCTTTGAATTCCATATAAGAATGTCTTCTAGCAGAATCTCATTTAGTTTCCTAGAAGTCACCTGATTATCAGTCTGTTTTTCATCCTGTGACCTGTACTCAACAATAGACTCATCAAAAGCAACATGAGGTGTTACTTCTACAATATGAGAATTCTTATTGTAGACTCGATATGCTTTACTAACATCAGAATATCCTAAGAATATTCCAGGGTCAGTTTTGCTATCAAAAGTCTTCAATTGAGATTTTCCATTATTGTGTATTTAACACAGGCAACCAAAAGTTCGAAAGTAAGAAATCTTAGGCTTTCTGTTGTTCCAAATCTCATATGGTGTCTTTCCATGTCTGATTGTGATGGATGATCTGTTTTGAGTATAGCAGGCTGTGTATATGGCTTCTGCCCAGAACTTCTTTGGTAGATTTGTTGCATTAAGCATTGTGCGACTTGCTTCTTTTAAATATCTGTTTCTCCTTTCTACAACCCCATTCTGTTGAGGTGTTCGAGCAGTAGATGTTTGATGATTTATACCCATCTTGTTGCAGTATGCTTCAATCTTTTGATTGAGAAATTATGTTCCTCTATCTGTTCTGATAAAAGTTATACTCATCTCCTTTTGTTTGGTGATCTTGTGTAGAAAATCAGGGAGTTTGTCTAGAGTCTCTTTCTTCTTCAACAGAAAGATGACCCAAGTGAATCTTGAGTAATCATCTATGATTACTAAGGTGTATTTTCTCCCATTTATGCTTACTGGTTTGACTGGTCCAAACAGATCAAGATGTAACAGTTCCAGTATCCTTGATGTTGAGTGAGCTGTTTTGCTTGTAAAGGATGATCTGGTTTGCTTTCCAGCTTGACAGGCATCACATATATGATCTTTATCATATACTTGATCTGGTAGTCCTTCCACTAATCTTTCCTTGGCAATCTTGTTGATTGACTTGAAGTTTAAATGACTTAATCTCTTGTGCCATAACCAGCTTGTTTCTGATACAGTTTTAGTGACTAAGCAGGTCTCGATCTGGTTTGTCCACTGAACAATATATAGTCTATCCTGCAATCTTCCGGTAAGGAGTATCTAATCTCCTTCCTTTTTCTTCACAAAACAGTTATTAGTATCAAAAACTATCTGGTTACCGTTAGCACAGAATTGACTTACAGAAAATAGATTGTGACTAAGACCCTCAACATATGATACATTTGTGGTGGTGGTCTTGCCAAGTTTTATGTTTCTATATCCTCTGGTATATCCTTTTGAATTGCATCCAAAGGTAACCTGAGGTCCTGGTTTCTCTATATAATCTGATAGTAGGTTTTTGTCACAGGTCATGTCCTTTGAACAGCCACTATCTATTATCCAGATTGCTCCTCTAGCTATCTTGTTCCTTCTTGCAGTCTTATGATCCTGCAATTAATAAAACTTAGCTACCCTTCATCGTTTGGGTGCTTGGTTATTAGCAAATGTTCCCTTCCGAATCCAGAACATTTTAGGGTTAGAAACTGAAATATAACAGGTAATGATGTTCCCATCATTATCAACTTAAGATAGAGAATAAAATACAGATGGATGATATCTCTCTATTCCATCATTCTTCAATCCCTTCTTAATAGATGCTGTCCAGTTGACATTCTTGTTGGGTAATGTCTTGTTGACATTCTTGTTATGAGCATGATCTGATTCTGTGTAATAAGCTGGTTGTCCCTTTGTTTGATGGTATTGTCTTTTTCCAGTCTGTTTCATGATCATCTTTTGAGGAAGACCTTTCTTCTTTTTCAAGTTTTTCACTTGATCTGGTATTTGTTTCCTCTCTGGTACAAAGTTTATGGTACTTGAAGATTTTTCTAAGTGACTTGGATATCCTAATCCAGATGTGCCCTTTTGTTGCATGTTGATTAACAACTTAGCACGTTCATCACTCTTGTAAATCATTTCTTTCCCTTTCTTTATCTTTTCCTCAGCAAAGTTGTTCCTATTGATGAGATCTTTAACCTTTGAATTTAGATTGTGAATCTCAGTATTCTTTCCCTTGATCTGTTCTTCTAGATCAACTATCTGGGTAACGAATTGAGTGTTGGCTGTACTCAGTATCTGTTCAGATTTCTTCAATCTGTCATTTTCTTCTACAACCTCTCTAAACAATCTCTTGATGCTCGAATAGCTTTTGAACATCTCATTGACCTCATCCCATGAATATTCGGCTTCATCTTCTATTTCCTGTTCCAGATCATTATCATTTGAAGAGGTGGAGTTGCAAGAATTTACCTCAACTTTATCCAGACGGTTGTCTAGACCTACGTAGCATTCATCCCAGCTTTCTTCGTCATTTGCAAAGAATGCTTCATCATTCTCTAATGAACTGTCTGAAAAATGACTCGAGCTGCTAGAATCTTGTTCAGCGAGCATGGCCTTGCGCTCATTTTTGAGTTTTCGGTCTCTTTTTACTCTTAGCTCTTCTCTTTGGATTTTGGACAGATCAGGACAATCTGTTTTGAAGTGAACTGTTCTGCCACAACCAAAGCATGTGTAATCTGTAGAGTTAGATGTTTTAGAAGTTTTACCAGTCTGCTATTTTGATTCATCCTTGTAATCAGATCGATCGTTGTCACGTTTCTTGTAGAAGTTCTTCTTGTTGTCTTTGTAGAAGCGTCTATATTTCTTCGATCTGACCTCCATCTTATCTATTCGTTTGGCAATCATTGCAAACTCTTTTAGGAGTTTGTCATAACCTTTCTCTTCATCTGGACTATCAGGCTCAGAAAGATTATCTGGTTTGCTCTTCGCTTTGAAGGCTACCTCTTTGTCCTTTTTAGAGCTGCTTTCTGCCTTTTTAGACAGATGATCTGGTCCTCGAATTCTTTGAATGTCACACTCATGACCTTGAAGGTGATCTCCCAGCTAGGTGGAAGTGCTCTGAGTACTTTCATATTCTTTTCTCTTTGAGTATACTTGTTCTTATTGAACGCAAATATCTCGAGGAGAATTCCAGTGAATCTCATCTTCATTTGTTCTATTGTCTCTCCTGGTTTCATCTTGAATTCATCATATTTGTTGCAGGCTAGAGATAGTTTGTTCTCAATCATGACTTCAGATCCTAGACACAATTCTCTTAGGGCTTCCCACATCTCTTTGGCAGTATCCAGATCTTGGATTTTGGCCAGATGTACTCCTTTGACTGTGCTAAAGATGATTCCTTTAGCAAAGTCATCCAGATTGGCTTCATGACGTTCTTCTGCAGTGTATTTTCTTGGATCTTTGGGTGCAATCTGTGTGGTTACACCAGTTGATGTAGTTACTGTCACTTCTTCAGTGATCTGCAGTGGGCCTTCTTCAATGACTTTCCACATCAGATAGTGATGGGCTTTGAGTGCCATCTTGATCCTGAAGCTCCATTCTCTATAGCCTTAGATGGAGAATTCTTCACAAGCCCTGACAACAGATGATTCCATAGCAGATAGTATGCTCGTGAATGAAAATAGGTTTTCCTAGATCTATTCAAGTTGACCACGCAGGTATTAACCTTGTGAAACAAAAACAATGGTCGTTAGAAGAGAGTTCAAGCTATTCTGTATAAGAAGTTTAGTCCAAACAGATTTCTCTCTTAGTGTAAACACTTAGCTAATAATAAGAGTGATCTTATTACTTTCTGAGTGTGGTGTGTGTGCGGAATAATGGTGGATTTAATGAGTGCTCTTGTTTAGAAAACCTTAGGAATTATCCAGATCGTTAAGCAGATTGATTGAGATGCAAATTTATATGATAGTGCAGAAGGTTAGAATAATAAACAACTGAAAGTAAATATGTAGGAATGTAAAGAACATAGTTTTTTAACGTGGTTCGGGAAAAATCCCTACGTCCACGATCTGGTCAAAACTCGACCAGATTATCCACTACTAGGATACTCTGCTTGTTTATACTCATGGAGAACGAGTCACAAGTATCAACCACAACTAGAGAGATACTTATGCACGAAATAAGGGTCGTGTCCCTTTACAACAGATTACCTCTACGTTACCACTAGAAAACTACTAGCTAGCAGGGTGATCTCCTTTCTCTCGACAAGACAGACTTGAATCGAGGTTGGTTGGTGTGATGTAGAATCACAGTTCTCTTGAAGCTCTAAGTCTGGATCAAAATTGATAGCTTGAGAGTATGTTGATGGTGTATCTCACGTATGTTGTTTTTTGTCCAGATTTGAAATTCAAATATATATAGGCATTGAATTTGAAAATTCTAGCCGTTGTTGATTGGCGTGAGATTGATGGTATATTGTCAATCACTAATGTCCATCATATCTCTTCTCCCTTTGTAGAAACGTTGACTCAATCTTCCGTTTATGGAAAGCAGATTGCCAACGGTTTCTTTCCTTCTATGTGTCAACCGAAGATTCTCTATCCAATCCCTGTTTGATGGACTTCAATTTTGACGTGGAAAGATGGTATGATGTGTAGGATGATATCATCTGGTGATTTGATGACTCTATCGATCTGGTGCTTCGCTGTAACTATCGATCTTGTCATCGATCTGGTCGCTGTCTGTTACAGCAGATCGATTTCTTCTTGGCTTGAAATCTTGGCCTTCATCCTAAACTATTTATGGAAATGACTTCTATAGGATTAAATCCTTTACAAGACAAACCATCTCCTAATCTGTTCTCTAACAGAATTCACTTTAAGAGTAGTGATCTGCTTTACACGTAGAACAGTTTTAATAAAAAGAACTAAGTGTGTTTCGAAAAGTCATCATCAAAACCAAAAATACCTTGGGGTTCCTAACAAGCTGCCAAAAAGATACTTAGATATCTTAAAGGAACAACTCACATTGGTCTCTGGTACCTACATGACGATAATTTTGAACTAACAGGCTATTCTGACTCAGACTATGCAGGATGCAAACTGGACATAAAGTCTACTTCTGGAACGTGCCAGTATCTTGAAAACAAGTTGATATCTTGGTTCTCAAAGAAACAGACATCCGTTGCCACATCAACAACAGAAGCAGAATACATGGCTGCTGGAAGCTGTTGTGCACAAATCCTGTGGTTGAAACAACAACTAAGGGATTACGAGATCGAAGTAAAGGAGATACCTATATTCTGTGACAGTTCAAGCGCAATAGCTATAACACAGAATCTAGTACTTCATACAAGGTGCAAACATGTTGTTGTGAGACATCATTTTATTAGAGATCATGTGGAGAGAAAGCATATCCAGATCGAGAAGATTCACATAGATATCCAACGTGCTGACATTTTGAATAAAGCTCTACCAGAAGAAAGATTTAAGATGCTATGTGGAAAACTTTGATTACTAAGTCTGGATGATAGAACAACAGAAAGTCACCAGAATGTTAACAACAGAAGATCACCAGTTTGTTAACAACAGAAGGTCACCAGAATGTTAAAACAACAGAAGGTCACCAGAATGTTAAACAGAAAGACACCAGATTGTTAACAACAGAATGTCTACCAGAATGACAGAATGCCAAGATGGAACTAAAGACTTCACGTGTCATAACTTACTCATATTGAAGAAAGTGCCACGTGGAAATTATTTCTTAATTGCTAAGTCAAGGGTGAAATTTTTGAAGAAAGTGAAGCGTCCTAGATAAAAGACGTCACTTTCCATAATCAATATCCGAGATTACAGTCTGCAAAGCTATTTTCTAACATAGATTTGCTAAATCTTCTATATTTTTGATTATTAGCACACCTTTGGGAACTGTCATCGAGAAAATCTTTTGCAAGAAAAAGGAAAAGGAAAGTTGCAGTGGATAGTAAGATACGCACACGCTCGCCTACAACCCTAGGATCTAGCACGTATATCACACGCAAGGAAAGGCGGCAAAATAAAAGACTGAAGCGGGAAAACCTAAAAGGGAGAAACTCATCCAACCCTTCAATTTTTATCTTTTTCATCTGTGCCGTTGATTATTTTGTTATATATATGCGATATTCTTCACTAGACTATTCACCTTCAGTTACATCGCACTGAGCACTACTTTATCTAAGCACTTAAGATTTTCTCAGACTCGATTTCTCTGCAAACTCTCTCAAAACATCTTATGTTTGATCATGGCACCTCAAACTTCCTTATTTCTTCAACATGTGGCCGAGGTTCAGAAGTTTCTATCCCCTGAACCCTATGTTGTTTTTGATACTCACGGGTTTTGCAAACTCGAAGAAATTTTTGCCATGGTTACACATTGCAAAGGTTTTTAAGTTCATTAATCCTTCATATATCTGCATTTTGCTACGCGAAACTATCTATTGTCTCACCTTACTTGTGAAAATTGCTCTATAGTATGTATTGACTGTTTATGTGCTCAAATATTTATACTTGTCAATAACATATAAATTGATGAACATACATATATGCTTCCTGTATACAATTGTTAGGATTTTGCAACATTGTCACTTCGCATCCCAACATGTTTTTGGCAAAACAAGTCGCCACCTTCTACCTAACATGGCAGAGTGACAAGAATGGCAATGAAGCAAATGTATTGATGCCCATAGGGGACAGAACCAGCAAAACAACTTACAACGTCATTTCAATGATCAACCAGGCATACCGGTTGAAGGATGAGGGACTGATGCTGGATGAGATCACCTCTGAACAACTCCAAGAAGCGGTGGAAATGGTGATGGTGATACCCATCTCATACACAGGGAGGATGTTCCAACGATCTCTTCTCCAACCTGGGTTCAAATTACTGTTTGAACTGGTTCAGAAAATTTTCCTTAACCACAGTGGCTCCTATGACCAGGTGACGCCGGAGAAATTCAGGATTCTCACAGCAGTTGTACTCAATCTTAGAGTCAACTGGAGCCGCATTCTCTTTGACTTGATGGCTAAGGAAGCCAAGTTGGTAAACTACACCAAAGATAGCAGAGGCAGAGGAACTTCAGTGGAAGTGAGGAGAAATTTGCGGCATTCCACCAAAGTCAGTCTGATGGTAGAAAGATTTTTCAAACAGCAAGTCTGGGAGGATGCTGTTGAATTCAATTCTAGTCTCACCATACCTAAAGATCCACACCAGCTCGAAATATCTCTAGGACTTTCTCCAGCATATTTCAACAATATAACTGATGAGGTGCATCGTTTGGCACTTCTGGAAATGGGCAGTTCTAATCCTACATGGATTCCACCTACCAAAGGTGCTGACAAACAGAAAAGCAAGACAACCAAAGAAAAGGTGGTGTAAGAGAAGGCAGCACGCGGACCAACTGCAAAAAGGGGAAGTTCTGTTGATACAGAAACTTTTGCCTCTCAGCCTAGACAGAAGAAGATAAGATTGAGAAAGGTTCAAGAATCCTCACCACCACCAGAAGCAGCAGCAGAACACCTTGAACAACTAGAACAAGACATACCAGCACAAAGAGAGGAGGCCTTGCAAGCCGAAACAACACCAACAGAGGCTCCACAAACTGAACAAACATTTGTGGAACCAGAATCAAGCTACAACCCAAACCAGGAGAAAGACTTTTCTCCAGCTAGAACACCCACACCCTCACCCGACAGAATGGAAAGAATCAGTGAGGATGACGAAGAAGCAGAATCTGTAGATGAGGAGGAAGAGCGGAAACGCCAAGCAGAAGGTGTTATCAACCTACTGGAAAATGAAGCAGAACACTCTGTGCTGCAAGAGTTTCCTGGCATTCACCTTCTTCCTGAGAGTCTGGGAGCAGCCAAACGTGTAAAATTCTACTTGCTGGTCAAGGACAGTGAGTATTATATATTTGATGCGTTGCTCCAAACAAGGACAATTGAAGACTTGAAGAAAGAAGAAGCAACTCTACTCAGCCTCCTCCTCCTCCAAGCCACCACAGTAAAAGAAGTCAGATCAGAATACCCACAACTCATCCTGACACTCATGAAGCATGAGGCTTGACTTTTGAAGATAGATCTGAAATCATTTTACACGAGTAAACTGGATTTCTTTTTTAGTGTACCAGAAGAAACAGCAGAAGAAGATGTTCCGATGACAGAACCTGCTCAAACAGAACATCAACCACCACCACCAGAACATGGAGCAGAACAACCCAAGAAGCCTGCCAAGAAAGTTCCAATCATCAATCTTGACCCAGTGGATGATGCTCCGGTGGGACAGAACATTGGTGGTGAGCCAACCAATGAGATGTACACACCTGGAGTTGCTCAGAAACTCAAAAAGCACATCAATTTCTACACAATGGAGGAGCTATTGGAGAGAGAAACCAGACCATTCAACAATTTCCAACTCGACAACCTTATTACACTTAGAGTTGAAGATTGTTTGACAGAAACCTGCAATACTATACAAGATAAGGCCACCCAGATACTCTCTGACTTCAATCAACATCAAAAAGACTAGCCAATGAAGCCGAACAAGCAAAACTCACTCTTCAACTGGAAAATATAGAAAAGCAAGCGCAGAAGGCAACCACCTTGGTAGCAGATCTTCTGGCCAAACAGCAGGAAACCATTGATACTGCAGTTGGACAGAAGACTGAACAACTCTCTGCCACACTGAAGGAAACCACTGCTCTCTCCATTCATTCTCAATTTGCAACCTTTGAAAATGAAAAAATTGTGGAGTTAATGAAGCAACATCAGATGGAGGTTCTGAATGATCTGCTATATTAGAATCCAGAGGAATTCGAGCACCAGAACACACGCCTATCTGCTGTCAAAGAACTTCAAGAAACATACGACAAAACTTTGTCCACCATGAACAGCAGACTCGAGCGGAAACTGAGCGCATCTGACCAGACGGTCAATCTATTACTTGGGTTCAAGGCTGAAGCTGAAGAGAAAATGGAGAAGATGACAGAGGAGATTGCCTCTCTTCGCACACTCATCACTACCCTCTTTGGTGATGTCAAAAAGGGGGAAATCTCAGGAGACAAAGGAGGCAACAAGAGCTTGAGTAAAGGAAAGACTTTGCAAACAGAAGAGGCAAGGGAAGAGGCACAAACCCCTATGGCTGAAATGGGAAAATCAGCAAGGGAGAGGCCAACCACACCACCAAGACCAGATCCTACCCTTCTTGGAACAGAACAAGCTCAAGCTTCTGATGTGCAACAGACTCCAAAAGACAAAGGCAAGAAGCCAATCGATGAGGGTGATCAGATAGCTGAATTGCTGCTGTTCGGGGTGAACATGGAGCAAGCATGTGATCCAATGTTCAGAGTGCAGTTCTACAAAGAACAGGCAGAAAGGGAGAAGAAAATTGCTGCACAGGAAGCCAAGGAGAAATTCTTTCAAACACCCTTCTCCTCGCCATCATCTGCAGAACGCTCACAACAACAGTCCTCTCAATCAACTTGTCACAGCCCAATTTCTTAACCCTTTCTTACTCAAGAGATTAGGCCATGACTTAAGTAATTTGGAAGAAACTCTAACAACTTATGTTTGGTTGCAAAGAAACTCAAATTTACTCTCGCGAAAAACAGGGCAGGGCGGACACCTCGGCTTCGAAAGCTCATAACTTTCTCGTTTGAACTCCGATTTAAGAACCGAAAGAACCGTTGGAAAGGTATCGAAAAGATCTTTGAAATGATACCAAATTCAGAAAATTCGGACTGGTAAAACTCATGGAAATGAGGGTTCAACTGACTGCCCTGTTTCTAGCAAAAACAAAGTTTGCACAATTTTTGAATTTGGAGTTTCACCACATCTAAATATCAACTCAAGCAACCAAGAGATAGAGATAAAACATGATAACTCATAAAGGAAAGTGTTACCATGGATATCAAGGGCTAAACCGATACGAAGGTATCAAACGTTCAAATGACATCAAAACATAGATTCGCAACGGAAGAAGTAGTTGAGCTACATGTATGACGACACATAACTCAACTTACAAACTAGCTCATATCATTCAACACAACAATCTATAGTTCACTGACAGTTCATATGACATAAACAGCTACAGTGTTCAAATCCATCGCCATCTCCAGCTCAACCTGCACGTTAAGAAAACATGCAGGGCGTGAGTACATAAAGCACTCAGTGGACACATGCCAAAACATTTAAATCTTGCTCATAGAGACATATCATTGACTTGCCATAATCTTTCTTTTCTGAAAATAATGTAACTGAATATGCATAAAATGTGTCTGCAGACATAAATCTGAAATCTGAAATACCATATCTACGCACTTCTTGTGTTGAAAGGTAGGCCTCCCCTTCAACACTATGACCGGCCGATCCGCTCACCGGCTCACGGTCACATATGTGTACACAAACCCTTACCGGCAGCTCGTCCGGCATAGGGCCGATATCGTAATTCTCTCGTAGATAGGCAAAATGCAATCATGCTTAAAACATAGGCAAGTCAACTTCTTAACAGAAAAACATAAAGCATAAACAAATCTTTAGCACGTGCATAGCTTTTGGTTAGAAAGCCCACCTGGACGGTTTATTCTAGCTAAACCGAGGCTTCTTCTCTTTCTTTCTTTTCTTCTTTCGCTTTCTCAACTGAACCTTACATTAATTAAAACATGTAAGGTAAGAAATCTTTCTCTTCTCTATGAAATCATCATTTCATAATCTCATTCTTCTTCTTATATTTTACTTAACTATCCTTTCGTATTCTTATAATCTATTCAGCTATTGCATCCTTCTATTCTAGCATCTCATTATCATTTATCTCATCTATATCATTACTTCACTTCTTTACTTACTAAACTAACAATTTCCAATTTCTACATACTTGGCTAATTCTTATCTTATAACTTCACATTAGCCACCATATTCATTCTTTATCTTAATTACTTCATCACATCTAACAAATATAATCTCTATATACAAGTTTCAACTATGCCCTTCTTCTTGAGAATTTAACATCTTAATGTAAGATGGAGTTTATCTTTAGTTTCTTGATTCAACTATGCCTAACATAGCTCAATGATCTCTAATGAATCATCCCTTAAGCCAAATAGCATTAACATAGACTTAAACTTATAAACTCCATAATCAACTTAATTTTGAAAATTCATTTCCAATGCTTGGAAAATTCTAAATAAATTAATCTAAGCATTATTCATACCATTGAACTCAAATATGATCTCAATTTAAACAAATAAAATCAAAATCTTATAGAACAAATAAGCTCCATTTTCGGTCATCATGAAGAAATTTAGAAAATTGGATTTTTGATCTAATTTCTTGCTCTAATCATGTTTATTGATATTTAATAATACTTATCCATGCTTAATTCAAGCAAATTCATCCAAATTCTAATGATTTAAATTAGGGTTTATGTAGGCAATTTAGGGGAAATTAAATTAACCATCATTTCTTAAGATTCTTTGCATAATCTTACTTAAAGCATGCCTTTCTATCTATTTGCTACAACATAATTAAAATCAAAGCCATATACTAACATGCCATAGGGCATGGAATTCTCATGCTTTAAAAGAGGGAATTCTTCATCATTTTTCAAGCTAAAACATGAAGAAATTGGATATTTACCTTGATTGGATGATTTTCTCACAATTTGGTATTGATTTTTGGCTTAATTCTTGAGATTTGAAGAAAAATATGTTTAGTGTGTGTAGTGTGTGTGAATAGTGACGAAAATTAGGGTGGAGATGTTGGAAGATGATGATGATCATGAATAGTAGTTGGGAAACATACTTATAAGATAAGTATGAGATTTTTCTAATTTAAATAATTAAATTATCCTCTAGATTTCTCTAGAGCTTCTAGAAACTTCCCGATTCTTTATTTTTCGGGATTTGAGATATTGATACCGGATGACTCGTCTCAACACATGGAATTCACTGGTTCAGACCGTTTATGATTCTGAGTTCGTATGAATAACTTATTCGAGTTTTAAAATACCGAATAAATCTAATTAAATAATTTCTTTCTAAAACGGTATTTTGCTAGTGAAATCTTCATAATAATCTCTTCTATATATATCATAAAATCGGGCATAATTTGTAGGTATTACCACAGCTGTTGAATTCTCAAACTGAGTTTTAACTGAAAACTTATTTAATTATTGCCAAAATTGCAATAATAAATTTTTATTCTTTATTTTATCTGTTTTCTAGCTTAATGGAATTTCTAATTCCATTTTTCTATTTTATCTAATAGATAAAAATTTTCTCTTCTGAGGGGTATGCTTCATCTGAATTTATTCTATCTCAACCCCTTTCTTTTATCGCTAATATGGGGTTAATAAATCCCATTTTCTTTCTTAACAGAATGATCGTAATTCTTTCTTCTAAATCATATAATAGATTTCTCAAACTCTTCTTAATCTCATAAATATATTCTCTTAAGGATGCAAAGCCTTTTTAATTCCACAATTAGCAGTTAA
>JAPKLX010002233.1:0-10181 GCA_026898415.1 Leonotis leonurus | reverse complement strand
AGTACTTCAACCAGAAAGTGGTTAACGTATGCTCTACCAGAAAGTACCTCAACCAGAAAGTGTCTAAGTCAATATTCAACCAGAAAGACACTAGACAAGAGAGGACACAACCAGAAGGTTAGAAGCAAACCAGAAAGAGCAGAACCAAACCTGTCGATGAAGCATTAAAGACTTTCCATTGAAGATTTGGAAATTGAATCACTGATTGACACGGAGAAGGAAAGCAATCACAGATGATCTGCTTACCAATCATAGAAGATTCAATCAACAACTCTACAAGGAAAGAAGAGATATAATTGATTGACAATCCACAAATCAAATCACGTCAATCAACAAACGGCTAGAATTTCAAAATCAGAGCCTATATATGTTTGAAGTTTCAAAGTCTGAATACACACGCAAGCACTATACTGCAGAAATATTCTCAAGCATTCTATTTCCAAATCAGACAAAAGCTTCAAACCGTTCGTGATCGCAATCACACCTCGATTCAAGTCTGTCTTATCGAGAGAAGAATGAGATCTTTACTAGCTAGTAGTTTTCTAGTGGATTAACGTGAAGATAACCTGTTTACAGTAGTTTCCTGTAAGTTGTAAAGGGACACGACCCTTATTCGTGCATTAGTTTCAATAAGGTTTGTAATTGGAACTTGTGGCTCGTTCTCAGCGAGTATAAATAAGAAGAGTATCCTAGTAGTGGATATCTAATCCAGTTTGGATTAGACCGTGGACGTAGGGGGTTTCCCGAACCACGTAAAAATAACTGTGCCTTTTAAATTCTGCATTTTATGTTCAGTTGTTTTTATTCTGCATCTATCATACTCATTCAAATTTGCATTCTTAATCTATCTTCTAAATACCCGATTAAGTTTTCAAAAGATTTTCTTTACAAGAGCACCGACTAAGTCCACCATTATTCCGCACACGATACACTGTTAGAGTTTAAGTCTAAACTTACTCTCTGCCTTGTATAACTCACTTGAGAGATTTTACCTGGATAGAAGAAGATCGATTAGAAAATCAATCTGTTTTATCACCTTGAGCAATCTGTGTTTCAGAAAGCTACATCTCTCAGATTTAATTAGTCAAGTAAACTGAAAAGTTTGTATTTGGTGTATCCCCCCCCATACACCAAACCTTGCTCTTTCGGGACCAACAAGTGGTATCAGAGCAGTGGTTCAAACTGACCATTTTTTTGTTTCACAAGGTTAATACCTGCGTGGTCTACTTGAATAGATCTAGAAAATCTTTTTCATCATCTGCATCCTATCTGTCATTATGGAATCATCTGTTATCAGGGCATGCGAAGAATTCTCCATCCAAGGTTACAGAGAGTGGAGTTTCAGAATCAAGATGTGTCTCAAAGCTCATCACTGCTTGATGTGGAAAGTAATTGAGGAAGGACCTCTAGCCATTACTGAAGAAACTACTCGCATTACTGAGACAGGAGCAGTTAAAGAAACTGTACTAAAAGATCCCAGAAAGTACACCTCAGAAGAAAGAAGAGAAGCAAATCTAGATGATTTTGCTAAAGGAGTTATTTCCAGTACTGTAAAAGGAGTCCATCTGGCTAAGATCCAAGATCTTGATACAGCCAAAGAAATGTGGGAAGCCTTGAGAGATCTCAGTCTAGGATCCGAAGCAATGATCGAAAACAAGCTATCCTTAGCATGTAACAAGTTCGATGAATTCAAGATGAAACCTAGAGAAACCATTGAACAAATGAAGAATAGGTTCAGTGAAGTGCTACTGGAAGTATCTGCCTTCAAGAAGGATAAGTACACACAGAGAGAGAAGAATCTCAAGATTCTTAGAGCCTTACCACCAAGCTGGGAAATCTACTCAGCTATGCAACCTCTACGTGCTGATTTCAATGATCTGTCGGTAGAAGCACTCTTTGATCATCTGGCTGTCCATGAATGTGATATCAGAAGGATACATGGACTAGATCACTCCTCTAGAAGGAGAAAGAGACTGCCTTCAAAGCGAAGTGCAAGACAGATGAATTAGCATCATCTGCTACACCAGCTGAAGGAGGATATGACAAGCTACTCAAAGAATTCTCAATGATTGCTAAGAGAATGGACAAGATGGAAGTCAGATCAAGAAAGTACCGAAGATTCTACAAAGATAACAAGAGTAGATATCAGAAGAACAAAGAAGCAGAACGATCTGATGACAAAACAGAAAATAGAGGAAATGATAAAATCACTAATCCTACTGACTATACTTGCTATGGTTGTGGAAGAATAGGACACTTCAAGACAGACTGTCCTGACCTATCCAAAAGCCAGAGAGAAGAACTACGAGCTAAAAGGGACAGAAAGCTAAAAGCTCAACGTAAAGCCATGTTAGCAGAAGAAGAAGAAGAAGATTCCAGCTCAAGCCATCTATCTGATAGTTCAACAGAAGATGATGAAGCATTCTTTGCCAAAGAAGAAGAAGACTGGGATGAATGCTATGCAGGACTAGACAATGGTCTAGATGATGTAGAGGTACAATCCTGCAACTCTAACTCTTCAAATAATACTATTCTGGAACAGGAAATAGTAGATCAAGATGAATACTCTTGGGATGAAGTCAATGACATGTTCAAAAGCTACTCGAGCATCAAGAGATTATTCAAGGAAGTAGTTGAAGAGAATGAAAGGATGAAGAAAACAGAACAGATACTAAGTACTGCTAACACACAGTTCGTTGTTAAAATTGCTGATCTGGAAGAACAGATTAAAGGAAAAGACAATGAAATTCATTCGCTGAATTCTAAGGTCAAAGATCTCATTACAAGAAACAATGTTGCTGAAGAGAAGATCAAGAAAGGAAAAGAAATGATCTACAAGAGTGATGAACGAGCTAAACTGCTAATCAACATGCAGCAAAAGGGTACATCTGGAATAGGATATCCAGGCCATTCAGATAAATCCTCGTGTACCATAAAATTTGTACCAGAAAGGAAACAGATACCAGATCAAGTGATAAATCTTAAGAACAAGAAAGAACATCCACAGAAGATGATGGTGAAACAGACTGGAAACAGACAGTACCATCATACAAGGGAACAACCAGCAGATTATACAGAAACAGAAAGGGTTCACAAGAAGAATGTCAACAGGACAGCACCTACTAACAAAGGATTAAAGAAGGATGGAATAAAAAGATATCATCCATCTATATATCACTCTGTGTCAAAAGTAGATAATAATGGAAATATTATTACTTGTTATATTGCTGTCCCCAACCCAAAAATGTTCTGGATTCGAAAGGGAACATTTGCTAATAACCAAGCACCCAGATATTGAAGGGTAGCTAAGTGTACTTAATTGCAGGATCAGAAGACTGCAAGAAGGTACAAGGTAGCAAAAGGAGCAGTCTGGATCATAGATAGTGGTTGTTCAAAACACATGACATGTGACAAGAACCTACTATCAGACTACATAGAGAAACCAGGACCTCATGTCACTTTTGGATGTAATTCAAAAGGATATACCAGAGGATATGGAAACATAAAAGTTGGCAAGACCACTATCTCAAATGTTTCATATGTTGAAGGTCTCAGCCACAATCTATTCTTTGTAAGTCAGTTCTGTACCAATGGTAATCAGATTGTTTTTAATGCTAACAATTGCTTGGTGAAGAACAAGGAAGGAGATGAGATACTCCTTACCGGGATACTGCAGGATAGACTATATATTGTGCAATGGAACAACCAGATAGAGACCTGTCTGGTCACTAAGACAGTGTCAGAAATTAGCTGGCTATGGCATAAAAGATTAAGCCATCTCAACTTCAAATCAATCAATAAGATTGCACGAGAGAAACTAGTTGAAGGATTGCCAGAACAAGTCTATGACAAAAGCCACGTTTGTGAAGCGTGTCAAGCTGGAAAGCAGACCAGATCATCTTTTTCAAGCAAATCTGCCCAGAGCTCAACCAGAATACTAGAATTACTACATTTAGACTTATTTGGTCCAGTTAAACCATTAAGCATAAATGGTAGGAAATATACTCTAGTCATCATTGATGATTATTCAAGATTTACTTGGGTAATATTCTTGTATAAGAAGAAAGAAACTCTGGAGAAGCTGCCAAATTTTCTCAACAAGATCACCAAGAAAAAAGAAGTTTCTGTTACCACCATCAGAACAGATCGTGGAACAGAATTTCTAAACCAGAAAGTTGAGGAATACTGCAACCAGATGGGAATCACTCACCAGACATCTGCTGCTAGAACTCCTCAACAGAATGGAGTAGTTGAGAGAAGAAACAGATCATTAAAAGAAGCAGCTCGTACTATGCTCAATGCCACCAGATTGCCAAAGAAATTTTGGGCAGAAGCCATCTATACAGCATGCTACACACAGAACAGATCAGTTGTTACAATCAGACATGGGAAGACACCCTACGAGATATTGAACAACAGAAAACCCAGGATTCATTATTTTCGCTCTTTTGGCTGTCAGTGTTACATTCACAATAATGGGAAATCTCAGTTGAAAACTTTTGATAGCAAAACTGATCCAGGAATATTCTTAGGATATTCTGATGTTAGCAAAGCTTACAGGGTTTTTAACCAGAGGACTCACATTGTGGAAGTAACACCTCATATTGTTTTTGATGAATCTGTTATTAGTGACAGAGACCTAGATGCTGATCAAACACCAGAACAAGACCAGAACAAAAACCAGAAAGTAATCCAGAACAAGAACCAGAAAGCAAAAGGGATTCTGTTAGAAGATATTCTAATCTGGAATACATCAGAAGAGAATGAAGTTGAAGTTCCCAACAGTGCTGAAACAGTAAGCTTGCATCAAGGGGGAACAGAACAGACAACCTTAACTACACCAGAACCAGATCAACCCGAAGAATCAAGAGATTCAAATGGTTGGAATAATGATCAAGAAGAACCAGAAACTGAAAATCCTTTTCAAACTTCTCATCCAGAATTTGAGGACCCAGCAAATGAACCAGAACCAGAGATATCAGAAGAGGAGATATCTAGCAGAAGGAAATGGATTCAAGAAAATCACCCTTCTGAACAGATTGTTGGGAACCCAATAGATAGAGTTAGAACCAGAAGAATGCATGGAGAAAGTGCACTTCTCAGCTGTTATCTATCACGTGTTGAACCCTCTGACACCTATGAAGCACTTAGAGATGCAGACTGGGTCATAGCTATGCAAGAAGAACTCAATGAGTTTAAAAGAAACCAAGTCTGGTATATGGTAGACAGACCAAAACACCAGGGAGTGATAGGTGTCAAATGGGTATTCAAAAACAAACGAGATGAGAATGGAGAAGTAGTCAGAAACAAGGCTAGACTAGTTGCAAAGGGATACAATCAACAGGAAGGTATCGACTTTGATGAGACCTTTGCACCAGTGGCCAGATTGGAAGCAATTAGGCTATTTTTAGCATATGCTGCATACAAGAGATTCAAAGTATACCAGATGGATGTTAAAAGTGCATTCCTTAATGGCATACTTGAAGAAGAAGTATATGTTGAGCAACCACCTGGTTTTGAAGAAGAAAATCCTGACCAGAGAGTATATAGACTAGCCAAAGCTGTCTATGGTTTGAAACAGGCACCCAGAGCGTGGTATGAAACTTTGTCGACATTCCTACTGGAATCAGGCTTCAGAAGAGGTTCTGTTGACAAGACATTGTTTGTCATCAAAGTCAAAGAACACATTCTATTGGTCCAGATATATGTCGATGACATAATCTTTGGATCACAATCTCCCTATCTGTGTGACAAATTTGCAGAACTAATGAAGAACAAATACCAAATGTCCATGATGGGTGAGATGAATTTCTTTTTAGGACTGCAGGTAAAACAACTACCAGATGGTATCTTTGTTAATCAAGCAAAGTACATCAATGATCTGCTAGTCAAGTTTGGCATGAAAGACAGCAGAACAGTTAAAATTCCAATGCAATCAAATGGAAAGATAGATCCAGACCCAGAAGGAAAACCAGCAAACATTACACAATACAGAGGAATTTTTGGCTCTCTGCTATACCTTACAGCAAGCCGTCCAGATATCACATATGCAGTTGGAGTTTGTGTCAGATATCAAGCCAATCCTAAAGAATCACATTTGGAAGCTGCCAAAAAGATACTTAGAATCACATTTTGCTTAATTATTTATATATATATATGCGATATCTTCTCTAAACTGTTCACCTTCACTTTATCGCACTGAGCACTTCTCAAAACTTCTAAGCATTTAAGAATTTCCCAAAACTTCTGCAAATCGCTTCTAAAAACATCTTTGCGTTTGACTATGGCACCCCAAACTTCATTATTTCTCCAACACATTGCTGAGGTTCAGAGGTTTCTCTCACCTGAACCGTATGCAGTTCTTGACACTCATGGATTTCGAAAACTCGAAGAAATCTTTGCAATGGTTAAACGCTGCAAAGGTTTTAAATTTATTGTCTTTTTCTATACCTGCTTTTGATATTGCTAATTGATTAATTCATTCCACTTTGTTCTTGATAGTGTTCATATTCAATGATGTATATGCGTTTGTCTTGATTCGTGTGTAAATAGGTTTCTGCAATATAGTAACCTCTCATCCAAATATGTTCTTGGCAAAGCAAGTTGCCACTTTCTATCTGACATGGCAGAATGACAAACATGGCTTTGAAGCCAACGTACTGATGCCAATTGGTGATAGAACAAGCAAGACCCCATACAATGTGATTGAAATGATTAATCAAACGTATAGAGTAAAGGACGAAGGTCTAGCTTTGGAAGATATCACGATGGCACAATTGCAGGAGGCTGTTGAGATCATGTTGGTGATACCCATCTCTTATACTGGACGGATGTTCCAAAGATCCCTACTCCAACCAGGATTCAAGCTACTCTTAGAAGTGGTTCAGAGGATCTTTCTCAACCACAGTGGCACTTATGATCAAGTCACACCTGAGAAATTCAGAATTCTCACAGCGGTTGTTCTCAACCTTCGAGTCAACTGGAGCAGAATCCTCTTTGAGCTGATGGCTAAAGAAGCAAAGCTGGTGACTTACTCAAAGGATAGCAAGGGCAGAGGAACTTCAGTGGAAGTTCGAAGAAACCTTCGCCATTCCACCAAGATAAGTCTGATGATTGAGCACTTTTTCACCCAGAAGGTCTGGGAAGATGCAGTAGAATTCAACACTGGTCTTTCTATTCCCAAGGACCAGCACCAGCTGGAGATGTCTTTGGGACTCGCACCTCAATTTTTCAACAAGATCCCTGATGAAGTGCACCGTGTTGCTGCACTGGAAATGGGTAGCTCCAACCCTACTTGGGTTCCACCTACTAAAGGTGTGGAGAAGAAGAAGGAGAAGGTAGTCAAAGAAAAGACAGCACGTAAGCGAGGAAGTTCTGTTGAGACAGAAACTTCTGCTTCCCTGCCAAAACAAAAGAAAAGGAGACTCCAGAAAGTGCAAGAGCCCTCTTCACCACCAGCACAGACAGCAGAACAATCAGATATGCCAGCACACACAGAACAAGAAACAGAGGCACCACAAGCAACAGCAGAACAAGCAGAGAATCCCGCTGCTGATGTGGAACAAGAAACAAGCCATCCTGCACATCAGGAGAAAGACTTTTCTCCTGCCCGAACCCCTACACCCTCACCAAGCAGAATGGAACGAATCAGCGAGGACGAAGAAGAAGGCGAATCTGCTGATGAGGAGGAGGAGAGAAAACGCCAGGCAGAGAGTGTCATTAACTTACTGGAAAATGAGGCAGAACACTCTGTACTCCAAGATTTTCCCAACATTCAACAACTTCCCGAGAGTTTGGAAGTTGCCAAACGTGTCAAATTTTACTTGCTGGTCAAAGACAGCGAGTATTACATTTTTGATGCACTACTCCAGATCAAGTCAATTGATGAACTGAAGAAGGAAGAGGCCACACTTCTCAATCTACTCCAAGTCTCCACAGTTCATGAAGTGAGAGCAGAATATCAACAACTTATCTCGGGCCTCATGAAGCAGGAAGCAGCAGCATTGACAGTTGATCTGCCAACACCACAACCTGAGGTCCAGATGCCAAAATCTGTTCCCACACACCATCAACCAGCACAAGGAGAAACTTCATCCAGACAGTCTCCCAAGAAAACTCCCATCATCGACCTTGACTCCGGCGATGATGAACCAGTAGGCCAGCATATTGGTGGGGAACCAAGCAACAAAATATATACCCATGGTGCTGCCCAGAAGCTGAATAAACATGTCAATTTTTACACTATGGAGGAATTGCTGGAGAGAGAAACCAGACCGTTCAACAACTATCAACTCGACAATCTCATCACACTGAGAGTTGAAGACTGTCTAACAGCAACCTGCAACACACTGCAAGAGAAAGCCACCCAGATACTCACTGATTTCAACCAACATCAGAAAGAGTATGTCAACGACATGGATGAAGATATCCGAAGAAAACTTCGCACAGTGAGGAAGGAGCTTGACAAGAAAATCGATGATGATAGATCAGCCAATGAAGCCGGACAAGCCAAAATCAACCTACGCCTGACTGGAATTGATGAAAAAGCTGAAAAAGCCACTTCCTTGCTAGCTGATTTGCTGGCTAAACAAGATGAATCAATCAGTGCTGCTGTTGACAAGAAAGGAACTGCACTCGCTGCTCAACTGAAGGAAGACACTGACCTGTCCATCCACGCCCATCTAGCTCTTTTTGAAAAAGAGAAATTTGTGGAGCTGATGCGGAAAAACCAGGTCGCTGTCTTAAATGACCTTCTTTACCCAAACCCAGAAGAGTTTGAGCAACAGAACAATCGCCTTACTACTGTTGAAGAACTCCAAGAGACATATGACAAGACTCTGTCAACACTAAACAGCAGGCTTGAGCAGAAACTTAATGCTACTGATCAGACAGTTAATCTATTGCTTGGGTATAAGGCTGATGCTGAGGATAAAATGGCAAAGATGACAGAAGAAATTGCCTCTCTGCGTACGCTTATAACAACCCTCTTTGATGATGTCAAAAAGGGGGAAATACCAGTAAGCAAAGGAGGTAAAGAAAGCAGTAAGAGCTTGTGGACAGAAGAGGTGGAGATGGCAACAGAAACACCAGCAACAACTCAACCTAGGCCAACCACTCCTCCAAGACCAGATCCCACTCTAATTGGAACAGAACAACCAGCTCATCCAACATCACACACTCCCATGGACAAAGGCAAAAACTCGATAGACGAGGGTGACCAGATAGCTGAGCTTCTGCTGTTCGGAGTGAGCATGGATCAAGCATGCGATCCTGTATTCAGAGCACAATTTTATAAAGATCAGGCAGAGAGGGAGAGGAAGCTGGCTGCCCAGAAAGCTAAAGAGAAATCTTTTCAAACTCCCTTCTCTTCACCTACATCAACAGAAAGATCGCAGCAACAGTCTTCTCATTCAACCACCCAGTCCAAAAAGAAGAAGAAGAAAGCCTTCTCCTGGAACCTGTCCTTAAAGAAACAAACACCCACAGATGCTTGGGTTCCAGACGGAGATCAGAATGACTGGGAAAAGGTTAAGCAAGGTTTCATTTTGAACCGATATTTTTTGAAGGAACCCACATACTCAGAGTCTACGCCGGATGAAGATTTTCATCGCTATCTGGAGAATTTTAGTGATCAGGAGCTAGTACAGAGGATCAGAACAGCAGCTTCTGATGCCAAAATTCAGATAAAAGCTCCAGAGAAAGAGTATATGGTCTGCCCAACACTTCCAGGCAGTAATCTCCCAGACAAGACATACATACTGAATTACATCAATCAACTGGCAAAGATTAAAGGCTACAAGATCGATAATCACGATCCAAATTATGCCAGGGTGAGAGATGGTATATACGAAAGCATCCAGCTAGTGTCTGATGCACAGAGGGAGAAAATGAAGAAAGGAGGTGCAGCAAGATGGTTTTCCTAGATAGATTTTATTTTCTATCTTTTATCTTTTGTTTGCTCTCTGCTAACTCCTGTACTCATCAATTCATATATCAATGAATATGGAGTTTTCTATGTTATTATCATTTACTGTTATTTACCTTAAATAACAAAAAGCTAATCTCTCCAGAACATGATTCATACTTGATTAAGCTGACTAAGTGTGGTTTTGACATCATCAAAAAGGGGGAAATTGTTGGGAACCCCACAATATATTCTAAGTTTTGATGATGTTCACTCA
>JAPKLX010001118.1:0-26724 GCA_026898415.1 Leonotis leonurus | reverse complement strand
TGCTTAAAGAATCGTTCCACCATCAGACTGATCCTGGTGGAGTGTCTGAGATTCCTTCTAACTTCCACTGAAGTTCCTCTGCCTCTGCTATCCTTGGTATATGTGACTAATTTGGCTTCCTTAGCCATTAATTCGAACAGAATTCTACTCCAGTTGACTCGAAGATTGAGGACAACCGCTGTGAGAATTCAGAATTTCTCAGGAGTCACTTGATCATATGAGCCGCTATGGTTGAGAAAGATTCTCTGAACCAATTCAAGCAGTAACTTGAAACCCGGTTGGAGTAAAGCACACTGAAACATTCTCCCAGTGTATTTGATCGGTATCACCATCACCGTTTCCACTGCTTCTTGTAGTTGCGCAGGAGTGATATCATTTAATGCTAGACCTTCGTCTTTCAACCTATATGCCTGGTTGATCATTTCAATCATGTTGTATGGTGTTTTGCTTGTTCTATCACCAATCGGCATCAGCACATTTGCCTCAAATCCATGCTTGTCATTTTGCCATGTTAGATAGAATGTGGCGACTTGTTTTGCCAAAAACATATTCGGATGCGAAGTGACAATGTTGCAGAACCCTAATTTCATAAGAACATACAAAACAGATATATATATATATATATATAATCATCAGTTTATATGAACAAATATGAATATCCTCACATGAACAGTAAATTAGAAGAATAGGACATTTTAACAGTTCATAGAACACGTAAGGCAGTACATGAAGCAATTTGCAGATATAATGAAGATAAACTTAAAACCTTTGTAGCGTGTAACCATGGCAAAGATTTCTTCAAGTTTTCGAAATCCGTGTGTGTTAAGCACAGCATAAGTTTCCGGTGAAAGGAATTTTTGAACTTCAGCCACATGTTGGAGAAACAAAGATGTTTGGGGTGCCATGATCAAGACGCAAAAGTTTTTGGGAAGATTTTTGCAGAGAAAACAATTTGAGAGAATCTAAAGTGCTTAATGTAAGTAGTGCTCAGTGCAAAGAAAGTGAAGGTGAATAGTTCTGAGATGAATATCGCATATATATAGCATAGAAAATGAAGGGTTGTATGAATATCTCCATTTGTAAATTTCCCGCTTCATTCTTTGTTTTGCCGCCTTTCCTTGCGTGAGATATACGCTCTAGATCCTAGGGTTTGTAGGCGAGCGTGTGCGTATCTCTTTCTTTTCGGCAACTTTCCTTTTTCTATTTCTTGCAGTGATTTTCTCGATCCCAGTTCCCAAAGTTGTGCTAATCATCACAAAAATATAAGATTTAGAAAATCTAAGAAAAGAAATAACTTTTCAGACTGCAATCTCGTAGATTGATTATGGGAAGTGACGTCTTTTATCTCGGTCGCTTCAATTTCCTCAAAAAGTTCCCCCTTGACTTAGTAATTAAGGAATAATTCCCACGTGATACTCTTATTTGAGTAAATTATTACGTGTGAAATTATTATTTTCTTCTTGACATGCTGTAATTCTTGACAGCATTCTGTTGTCATCATTCTGGTACCCTTCTGTTGTTTGCATTTTGATATCAGCATTCTACTAACTTTCTGGTATTAGCATTCTGCTTATCCTTCTGCTATTAGCATTCTGCTAACTTTCTGGTATTCTATCATCCAGACTTAGTAATCCAAGCTTTCCACACAGCATTGTAAATCTTTCTTCTGACAGAGCCTTAGTCAAAATGTCAGCACGTTGGATATCTGTATGAATCTTCTCGATCTGGATGTGCTTTCTCTCCACATGATCTCTAATAAAATGATGTCTCACATCAACGTGTTTGCACCTTGTATGAAGTACTGGATTCTGTGTTATAGCAATTGCACTTGAACTGTCACAGAATATCGGTATCTCTTTTACTTCAATCTCGTAATCTCTTAGTTGCTGTTTCAACCATAAGATTTGTGCACAGCAGCTTCCAGCAGCCATATATTCTGCTTCTGTTGTTGATGTGGCGACAGATGTCTGCTTCTTTGAAAACCAAGATATCAACTTGTTTCCTAGAAACTGACATGTGCCAGAGGTAGACTTTCTGTCCAGTTTGCATCCTGCATAACCTGAGTCAGAATAGCCTGTTAGTTCAAAATTGTCGTCACGCGGATACCAGAGACCAACATGAGTTGTTCCTTTAAGATATCTAAGTATCTTTTTGACAGCTTCCATATGTGATTCTTTAGGATTTGCTTGATATCTGGCACACACTCCTACTGCAAACGTGATATCTGGTCGACTTGCAGTGAGGTATAATAATGAGCCCATTATGCCTCTGTATTTTGTTATAGGTGCTGGTTTCCCTTCTGGATCTGGGTCTATCTTTCCATTCGTCTGCATTAGAATCTTGGCTGGCTTGCTGTTTTTAACTCCAAACTTGTTGACCAGATCGTTAATGTACTTTGCTTGATTTACAAAGATACTATCTGGCAACTGTTTTACCTGCAAGCCTAAGAAGAAATTCATCTCGCCCATCATGGACATTTGATATTTGTTCTTCATTAGTTCAGCAAATTTATCACATAAATAGGAAGATTGAGATCCAAAAATTATGTCGTCTACATATATCTGCACCAAAAGGATATGTTCTTTGACTTTAATGACAAACAGTGTTTTGTCAACAGAACCTCTCTTGAAATCTGATTCCAGCAGAAAGGTTGATAACGTCTCATACCACGCTCTTGGTGCCTGTTTTAATCCATAGACAGCTTTAGCTAATCTAAAAACCTTCTGGTCAGGATTTCCTTCTTCAAAATCAGGTGGTTGTTCAACATATACTTCTTCTTCAAGTATACCATTTAGGAATGCACTTTTAACATCCATCTGGTACACTTTGAATCTCTTGTATGCTGCATATGAGAGAAATAATCTGATTGCTTCCAATCTGGCAACTGGTGCAAAAGTCTCGTCAAAGTCGATACCTTCCTGTTGACTGTATCCCTTTGCAACAAGTCTAGCTTTGTTTCTGACTATTTCTCCATTTTCATCTCGTTTATTCTTGAATACCCATTTGACACCAATTACTCCCTGATGATTTGGTCTGTCTACCATGTACCAGACTTGGTTTCTTTTAAACTCATTGAGTTCTTCTTGCATAGCAATGACCCAGTCTGCATCTTTGAGTGCTTCATAAATGTCAGAGGGTTCAACACGTGATAGATAGCAACTGAGAAGTGCACTCTCTCCATGCATTATTCTGGTTCTTACTCTATCACTTGGGTTCCCAACTATCTGTCCAGGAGGATGATTGTCCTGTATCCATCTCCTCCTGCTGGTCATTTCTTCTTCTGATATCTCAGGTTCTGGTTCATTTGTTGGGTTCTCAAATTCTGGATGAGATGTTTGAAAAAGATTGTCCACTTCTGGTTCTTCAATTTCTTGAATGTTTTTCCAACCATTTGTATCTCTTGATTCTTCTGGTTGATCGTGATTTTGTTCATTGTTATCTCCTTCTTCTGGTTGATTACCTTCTGATTGAATTCTTGATCTGTTAAGATCCAGAATGATGTGTTCTGTTCCCCCTTGCTGTGAGCTTATTGCTTCAGCATTAGATGGAACATTAATATCATTATCATCTGTTGTATTCCAGATTAGAATATCTTCTAGTAGAATTCCTTCTGTTCTCTTTTCCTTGTTCTGACCTTGTGTATAATCATTACTCAACTCTCTGTCAATGACAAGAGACTCATCAAAGACAATATGAGGTGTTACCTCCACAATATGGGTCTTCTTGTTGTAAACCCTATAAGCTTTACTAACATCAGAATATCCTAAGAATATTCCAGGGTCAGCTTTACTATCAAAGGTTTTCAACTATGATTTCCCATTATTATGGATGTAACATAAACATCCAAAAGTACGGAAGTAATGTATCCTGGGCTTTCTGTTGTTCCAGACTTCGTATGGTGTCTTTCCATGTCTGGTGGTAACTACAACTCTATTCTGTGTGTAGCAGGCTGTAGAAATCGCTTCTGCCCAAAATTTCTTAGGTAATCTGGTTGCATTAAGCATAGTGCGAGCTGCTTCTTTTAATGATCTGTTTCTTCTTTCAACTACTCCATTCTGTTGAGGTGTTCTGGCTGCAGATGTCTGATGTGTGATTCCCATTTGGTTGCAGTAATCCTCAATTTTCTGGTTTAGGAATTCTGTACCACGATCTGTTCTGATGGTAGTAACAGAGACTTCCTTTTTCTTGGTAATTTTGTTGAGGAAGTGTGGCAGCTTTTCCAATGTTTCTTTCTTCTTATATAGAAAGATTACACATGTGAATCTTGAATAATCATCAATGATGACCAGAGTGTATTTTCTACCATTTATACTTAATGGTTTAACTGGACCAAATAAGTCTAAATGTAGTAACTCTAAGATTCTGGTAGATGACTGGACATATTTGCTAGAAAATGATGATCTGGTTTGTTTTCCATCTTGACAAGCTTCACAGATGTGATTCTTGTCATATACTTGATCTGGTAGTCCTTCGACCAGTTTCTCTCGTGCAATCTTATTGATTGACTTGAAATTGAGATGACTTAGTCGTTTATGCCATAGCCAACTAGTTTCTGATACTGTCTTAGTGACCAGACAAGTCTCAATCTGGTTGTCCCATTGCACAATATATAACCTATCCTGCAATTTTTCGGTAAGGAGTATCTCATCTCCTTCCTTGCTTTTCACGAAACAATTGTTAGCATCAAAAACAATCTGATTACCATTAGTACAGAACTGACTTACAGAAAACAGATTGTGACTAAGACCCTCAACATATGATACATTTGTGATGGTGGTCTTGTCAACTCTTATGTTTCCATATCCTCTGGTATATCCTTTTGAATTACATCCAAAGGTGACCTGAGGACCTGGTTTCTCTATATAGTCTGACAGTAGGTTCTTGTCACATGTCATGTGCTTCGAACAGCCACTATCTATGATCCAGATTGCTCCTTTAGCTATTTTGTACCTTCTTGCAGTTTTCTGGTCCTGCAATTAAACACACTTAGCTACCCTTTCAATATTTGGGTGCTTGGTTATTAGTAAATGTTCCTTTTCGAATCCAGAACACTTTTGGATTGGGAACAACAATATAGCAAGTGATAGTATTTCCATCATTATCAACTTTTGACACAGAATGAAATATGGATGGATGATATCTTTCTATTCCATCATTCTTCAGTCTTTTATTAGTGGGTACTGTCCTGTTGACACTCTTGTTGGGTAATGTCTGGTTGACATTCTTGTTGTGTACCCTTTCTATTCTCGTGTAATCTGCTGGTTGTTCTTGTTGGTCCCGAAAGAGCAAGGTTTGGTGTATGGGGGGGGGAATACACCAAATACTAACTTTTCAGTTTACTTGACGTTTTATAAGAGAGCTCAAGCTATTCTATACAAGAAATTGCTTGGAATGACTGACCAGATCGATATACAGATCAGTAGCTGGTTTAGTCCAAACAGATTACTCTCTAAGTGTAAACACTTAGCAGATAATAAGAGTGATCTTATTACCTCCTGAGTGTAGAGTGAGTGCGGAATAATGGTGGATTTAGTGAATGCTCTTGTTTAGAAAACCTTAAGGAGTTAATCAGATGGATTAAGCAGATTGTTTGAGAATGCAGATTATATGATAGTGCAGAGGGTTAGAATAATAAACAACAGATAATAAGGAATGCAGGAATGTAAAGCACACATTGTTTAACGTGGTTCGGGAAATCCCTACGTCCACGATCTGGTCAAAACTAGACCAGATTATCCACTACTAGGATACTCTGCTTCTTTATACTCGTGGAGAACGAGTCACAAGTACCAATCACAACTAGACTGATACTTATGCACGAATGAAGGGTCGTGTCCCTTTACAACAGATTACCTCTACGTTACCACTAGAAAACTACTATCTAGCAGGGTGATCTCCTTTCTCTCGACAAGACAGACTTGAATCGAGGTGGTTGGTGTGATGTAGAATCACGAGATGTTGAAGCTCTTAGTCTGGAATGCAGAAGACTTGAAGATTAATTGTAGTATAGCTCGCGTGTGTTCTTCTTTTTGTCGTACATTTTCCAGATTGTTGTCTTCAACTATATAGGCTTTGAATTTTTAAATTCTAGCCGTTGTTGATTGGCGTGAGATAGATGGTATATTGCCAATCAATGGTTTCCATCATATCTGTTCTTGCCATATAGGAAAGGTTGACTCAATCTTTGATTTATGGAAATCAGATTGTTAACGGTCTCTTTCCTTATATGATTAAGTCGTAGATCTTCTTTCCAAACCCTGTTGGATGGACCTTGATCTTGACGTGGCAAGTGTATATGATGTGTAGGATGATGTCAGCTAATGACTTGATGACTCAATCGCTCTGGTTCATCGCTGTAGGCATCGATCTGGTTGACGATCTGGTCGCTGTCTGTTACAGCAGATCGATTCCTTTGGGCGTGAAATCTTGACCTTCATCCTATTCTAAGTTGAGAATGACTTCTATAGGAACATCTCCTTTACATTTTAAGTCATCTCCTAATCTGTTCCAAAATAGAAATCACCTAATCTATAGTGATCTGGTTTTTACACGAGGAACAGGTTAAACATAAAGACCAGCTAAGTGTGTTTCGAGAGACCATCATCAACACTAATCTTAGGGTTCCCAACAATTTCCCCCTTGTTGATGATGTCGAAACCACACTTTACAAAAAGAACCTATCAGCTTATACAGATCGATCTGGTCTGGTTTTCCAGATTGATCAAATTACGTTATTAAGTTTATAACGTTTTAGGATAGTTTATATGTGTTCTGGACAATGAATTGTTGTCATCAGAAACTCAAAATGGATTTCTTATATTGATAAGAAGACAAGAGAGGTTACAGATAGACAGGACAAATCATAAGAAAAGGCAGATCACGAAGATATAAGAATTAAGACTACTATCTGCTTTTTCTTCTCTCCTCTTGTTGCTTCTTCATTCTTGCTCTGGTCTCATCAGATATAAGCTGTACGCTTTCGTACACCCCTTCTCTTACCCTTATGTAGTCAGGGTCTTCAGCATCCACCTTATACCCTCTGTTTTCTGCTAGTTGGTTTATGAAGTTCAGCAGAAAGGTTTTGTCAGGGAGGTCTGTCCCCGGAATAGTGGGACAGGTCCTGAACTCCCTTTCTGGAGCAGTTATCTGGATTTTGGCTTTTGCAGCAGCAGCTCTGATCTCTTCCACCAGATCCTTTGCATCGTTTCGATCCATATACAGGTCGAAGGCTTCATTAGGTGTCCCCTCACAGTAGAGAGGTTCCTTGAGGAAATAACGGCATATGATGAATCCATATTTCAGCCCTTCAAATCCCTCCTTCAAGTGATCTGGGACCCAGTTGGTCTCTCCCTGTTTTGTCAAAGATTTGCTAATGGGAGCAGATGAGAACCAACTAGATCCAGCTCTTTTCTTTTTCTTGGATGGTTGGGATGAGCTACTTGGAGTGGAGGTTTTCTGTGCCTGGAAGGAAGGAGAGCTAGCTGGTTTCTTTGCGATTGATGCACCTGATCCAGTCAAGCTCTTCTGTTTTTCTTCTGCTGCTGCTTTCTCTTTCTTCTTCTCTTGCGCAGCAGATGGCAGCTTTTTCTTCCCAATTCCTTCCCCCTTTTCGACATCATCAATAAACGATTGAATGAATGTCTTGAGGGAGGTGACCTCGTTCTTCAGCTCTGCGACCTCCTTGTCAGATTCAAATCTGCTAGACAGCAGCGAGGTGATGTTGAGGTTGGAAATATTGATCTGTTTCTGAAGAGAAGCCTGTGTGTTGGCCAGGTCAGATTTGATCTCTTCTTGAGCTGCCTTGATATCAGCAGTTTCATCAAAATAAGATTTGATCAGAGTGGATGTTGGATACTGTAGATCCCTTAGCTTCCTTTCCACAAAGTTTTTCCCATCAGCTTCAAACTGTCTGATCAGTGATCTGGTGTATGAGTGTGCTTCCTTGACTATGTCTGCTGTAAGACCATCAGTCTGTTCCTTGACAATGGCGTGTACCATGTCTTTCTCTTTTGCTGCAAAGGCACTGATAATTTTGTACATCTCCTTCACTTTGAATTCAGTTGAGAACAGATTTTGATCAATCTGTGCTTTGCGTTCGTCAGCAGCAGCCCGGTCATCGTCCATTTTCTTGTTTAGTTCTTCAATTTTTACCCGGCATATTCGCCTCAAATCAGAGTCGACCTGATCAACGTGAGATTTCAGGTGGTCATTAAACTCTGTGAGTATACGGGTGGCTTCATCTTGGACTGTGGTCAGCGTTCCATACATGTACTGATCCACCTTCTTGGAAATAAGATCTCTGATTTGAATATTAGATAGGGATTGATGCTGGTCCATCAATATATCTTCCAAGGTGTATGTCTGTACATGTATGTTCTGTGCAGCTGCAACAGCAGGAGTGATGATGTCATTTGTGAGCTCGCCTCCGATGGTTTGACCAAGGGGTTCTTCCTCTGCTGGTTCCCCCTCAGTTGATGCAGGAGGGATATTGATTTGCACATCAGTGTTGGTCATGATCTGATCTGGTGCAGGTTCTGCTATTGCTGCACCCTGTTGGTGAGCATCAGATGGAATCTCAACATCTTCTTCATCAACTACACTGTCATAAAAATCTAGCTTTCCAGCCTTCTCATATATTTCTCTCAAATTAATCTGTAGCTTCTGAGCTTCGAGCTGGGCAATGGCAAGAATAGACTGTGTGAAGCTTTCTCTTAGTTCAGCCACAGATGAGATCTCAAAAATGTTTAGCAATGTGGCTTCTTCTGCCTTGAGCTGGTCAATTGATCTGATTTTTAGCAGTGCATCCAACACATAGAACTCTTTGTCTTTGATCAGCAGCAACAGTTTGACTCTCTTAGCTGCATCATAGCTCTCTGGTGTGAGCTGGATGCCTGGAAATATGCTGAGGACAGCTCTGTCTGCTTCTGCTTCAATCATTTTGACTACTGACTGAGCTGTTTTATTCTCCACATCTTCATCTGAAGATTCAATTTCTTCTTCATCCTCCTCATTGATCTGTTCTAGAGGCTCAGCAGAGGATGAGCTTATTGTGTGAGCTGGGGAGAAGTCCCTGGATTGGTTTGGTTGAACTGATGACAGAGGTTCAACATCTTCTGGTTCATCAACCAGTACAATATCTTCTTCCTCAACCTCCGGTTGAGGGATGATAACTTCTGCAGCAGTTGGGGCTTCGGTCTGTATCTCAGCAGACAGTTTGTGAAGCCTTCTGCGTTTGAGTTTGGGCTGCTGTGCTGCGGTAGAAGTGTCTGTTTCAACGGAGCTGGCCCTCCTGGTCACTCTTTTGGAGGGGGTTCTCTCTGTTGGCTTCTCCTTGGTGATTTTAGATTTTGTGGAGTGATCTGCTGGACCAGATGGAGCAAGCCAGATTGGATTCGAGTTCCCCATCTCCATCAGAGCATTAAAGACTACAGGGTCCTTTGCTCTGGTGATCAGATTTGCTGAAATGCCCATCGACATTTCAATCTGATGTTGGTCCTTTGGAAAGTGCTGTTTCGCATTGAACTCAATTTCTGAATCCCATTGGTGATGAGGGAAGAATGATTCCAGCATAAAGCTGATCTTTGTGGAATGTCGAAGTGTGCTCCTTTTAACTTCAATGCCATGGGAGCTGCCTTTTACGAATAGGATCATCTTGGCCTCCTTTGCCAAGAGATCGTATAAGATCCTGCTCCAGTTGACAGGCAGATCAAGAACCACGGCAGCTAATATCCTGAACTTTTCAGGGGTAACCTGGTCGTAGGATCCATTGTGATTTAGGAAAATCCGCTGAACAAATTCAAACAGGATTCTAAACTCTGGTGCAAGAAGTGCTCGGACAAACATCCTATTTGTGTAATGGATGGGGACTATCATCACCATTTCCACAGCTTCTTGCAGCTGTTCTGCAGTGATTTCACCTAGTTCTAGTCCCTCATCTTTGACCTTATAAGCAGCATTGATAAGGTTGATGACATTGTAGGGAGTGTTACTGACAGTATTCCCTTTGCTCACCCTGACGGTGGCCTCCTCTCCACCTCTCTCTCCCTGCCATGAGATATAAAAGGCTGCAACATCCTTGGGTAGGAAGTGCACAGGGTGTGAAGTAATAATTTTGCAGAAACCTACATAGAACAAAGTAGTATAGATGTGAGCACTATCCTTCCATCAGTGAAGTATAAGTGCCACAAAAAACAGTTTATGTAGTTCTATGTAATTGACAGAGATCACATACAAGAGAATAGATACAGAGTAGAACATTTTGACATAAGAATAAGTTTCAAAAACAAAATAAGAAACCTTTGCACTGGCGGACGAGATCAAATGCCTTTTCCAGTTTATGAAACCCGAAGGTGTCAAGAACCGCAAAAAGGTCTTGGTGAATATAAGGTTTCAGAAAATTCGCTTGTTCCAGAAAAGCAGACGATTTGGGAGCCATTTTTGCTAGAAAGTGAGAGTTTTGCGAAAGAGAGAATTTTTGGGAGGCAGAAAATCTTCTAAGTGTTTGAAAAAGTTTGTAAGTGTAAGTGATACACGAACCGCCTTATCAATCTATATACGCTAAAGAGAAGATAAGTAAGGTAATAAAATATTCAGAAATCTTTCCCTTTTTCAGCTTTCCCGCCTTTCCATGTACTAGGTTTTCAACCCATAGTCGCCTCTCCTTATCGTATGATGCACGCGCTATGATCGAACGGTTATGAGATGGCGCGATATTTTTGATGCAATCTTTTATCTCTCTTTTTCTAGATTTGGTAGATATTTTTCTCGATCACGTCTCTCAATTACTGCATGCAATCATCAAAAATAGATGATTTTGAAATCTAAATGTCAGAATAGAGATAATTAGTCGCCGTATATGGTTGACCTTTCCCCCTTAACCAAGTAATATAATAATTAATGGAGATATTAATTCCATATCCACGTGGCATCAGGTAATCTGGTTGAGGTCAATCTGGTTGCGCGTTTGTTAACCACTTTCTGTTCAAGGCATCTTTCATCTTTCTGGTTGAAGCTTTTCTGGTTCAACTTTCTGTTAAAGTTGACTAACTTCACTTTGAGACTTGCTGGTTTGAGACTCTCTGGTTTAGCTTTCTGTCAATGAGACTTGCTGGTTTTGAGACTCTCTGGTTTAGCTTTCTGTCTTTGAGACTTGCTGGATTTGAGACTCTCTAGTTTAGCTTTCTGTCTTTGAGACTTGCTGGTTTTGAGATTCTCTGGTTTAGCATTCTGTCTCTGGTCAATCTGGTTGCTTTCTTTTAGCAATTCCCGGTTGGAATTTATTCAATCTGTATTAACGTGTGTATTAGTGATATGGTGTTAGTTCCCTGTTGGAATTTTTAGTGATCTGGATCTTATCACTCTAGACCATGATGATCTGGTTTTGATTCCCTGTAGGATTTTATCAATCTGGATCATGATGATCTGTATCAAGTCCCTGTAGGATTTTATTAATCTGAATCATGATGATCTGGTTTTGATCATATCTTCAAGATTTAAGAGTCCTAGTTTTCCACAAAGCATCTTAAATCTTTCTTCTGGTAGTGCCTTAGTGAGGATATCTGCTCTCTGAACTTCAGTGTGTATCTTCTCGATCTGTACATGTTTTCTTTCAACATGGTCTCTTATGAAGTGATGTCTCACATCAACATGTTTGCATCTGGTGTGCAGCACTGGGTTCTGTGTAATTGCTATAGCACTTGAGCTGTCACAGAAAATTGGTATTTCCTTGACATCAATCTCATAGTCTTTAAGCTGTTGTCTTAACCACAGTATTTGTGCACAACAACTTCCAGCTGCCATATATTCTGCTTCTGTAGTTGATGTGGCAACTGATGTCTGTTTCTTTGAGAACCAAGAAATCAGTTTATTCCCTAAAAATTGACATGTACCAGATGTTGACTTTCTGTCTAGTTTACATCCAGCATAATCTGAGTCAGTATATCCAGATAGCTCAAAATTGTCTTCACACGGATACCATAATCCTATATGGGCTGTTCCCTTAAGATATCTTAGTATCTTCTTAGCTGCTTCCATGTGAGACTCTTTGGGATTTGCTTGATATCTAGCACATACTCCTACTGCAAAGGTGATGTCAGGTCGACTGGCAGTAAGATAGAGTAATGATCCTATGATCCCTCTGTATTGTGTTATATTAGCTGGTTTTCCCTCGAGGTCTGGACCAATTTTCCCATTGGTCTGCATTGGAATTTTTACTGAATTACTGTCTTTTAATCCAAACTTGGCTAGCAGATCGTTGATGTATTTTGTCTGATTGATAAAGATACCATCTGGTAGCTGCTTGACCTGCAGACCTAAAAAGAAACTCATTTCTCCCATCATGGACATTTGATACTTATTTTTCATAAGTTCAGCAAATTTGTCACATAGATAGGTAGATTGAGATCCAAAGATAATATCATCTACATAGATCTGGACTAAGAGAATATGTTCTTTGACTTTGATAACGAACAAAGTCTTATCAACAGATCCTCTTTTGAATCCAGATTCTAGTAGAAAGGTTGATAAGGTCTCATACCAAGCTCTAGGGGCTTGTTTTAGACCATAGACTGCTTTAGCTAGTCTGTATACTTTCTGATCTGGATCTGCCTCTTCAAATCCAGGTGGCTATTCCACATATACTTCTTCTTCAAGAATACCATTGAGGAAGGCACTTTTGACATCCATCTGGTATACCTTGAATTGTCTGTGAGCAGCATATGCCAAAAACAGCCTTATTGCTTCTAATCTGGCTACTGGTGCGAATGTTTCATCGAAATCAATGCCTTCTTGTTGATTATAGCCTTTAGCTACTAATCTGACTTTGTTTCTGACTACTTCACCATTCTCATCTCGTTTGTTTTTGAACACCCATTTTACACCTATTACTCCTTGATGTTTGGGTCTGTCCACGAGATACCAGACTTCATTTCTTTTGAACTCATTGAGTTCTTCTTGCATTGCTATTATCCAATCTGCATCTTGGAGTGCTTCATAAGCATCAGATGGCTCCAAGCGAGATAAATAACAACTCAATAATGCACTTTCTCCATGCATTCTTCTAGTTTTCACACGATCTGATGGGTTCCCAACGATCTGTTCTGGTGGATGGTCTTGTATCCATCTTCTTCTCCTAGTTATCTCTTCATCAGATAACTCAGGATCAGGTTGATCTGTTGGTTCCTCAAATTCAGGGTGTGCTGTTGATATAGCTTGAAATGGATTCTCATCTGGACTTTCTTCTGGATGTTGATCATCATTAGTAGTAATAGTATCATTGTCTTCTGTTGATGATCTGTTTTCATTCAGATTGGTTAGTGATATTCCCCCTTGCTGTATGATCTCCTCAGCAATAGGTCGAGTGATAACTTCTTCATCTTCACTCCTTGAATTCCAGATAAGAATATCTTCCAGTAATAGATTATTCATCCTTCTGGTTGTCACCTGATTGTCTGTCTGCTTCTCATCTGGTGATCTGTACTCAATAATACACTCATCAAATACAACATGAGGTGTTACTTCCACAATATGAGAATTCTTATTGTAAACTCGATAGGCTTTACTGACATCAGAATATCCTAAGAATACTCCAGGGTCTGTTTTGCTATCAAAAGTTTTCAACTGAGATTTCACATTATTGTGTATGTAATATAAACAGCCAAAAGTTTTAAAATAGGAAATCTTAGGCTTTCTGTTGTTCCATATTTCATATGGAGTCTTTCCATGTCTGAGTGTGATGGATGATCTGTTTTGAGTATAACAGGCAGTGTAGATAGCTTCTGCCCAGAATTTCTTTGGTAGATTGGTAGAGTTAAGCATTGTGCGTGCTGCTTCTTTGAGTGATCTGTTTCTCCTTTCAACAACTTCATTTTGTTGAGGAGTTCGAGCAGCAGATGTTTGATGAGTGATTCCCATCTTGTTGCAATATGCTTCAATCTTCTGGTTGAGAAATTCTGTTCCTCGATCTGTTCTGATAGAGGTTATACTCATCTCTTTCTGTTTAGTGATCTTGTGTAGAAAGTCAGGGAGCTTGTCTAGAGTCTCTTTCTTCTTCAGCAGAAAGATGACCCAAGTGAATCTTGAGTAATCATCTATGATTACCAATGTGTACTTTCTCCCATTGATGCTTAGTGGTTTGACTGGTCCAAACAGATCAAGGTGTAACAGCTCTAGTGTCCTTGATGTTGAGTGAGCTGTTTTGCTTGTAAAGGATGATCTGGTCTGCTTTCCAGCTTGACAGGCATCACATATATGATCTTTATCATACACCTGATCTGGTAGTCCTTCTACTAACCTTTCCTTGGCAATCCTGTTGATTGATTTGAAATTAAGATGACTTAATCTCTTATGCCATAACCAGCTTGTTTCTGATACAGTCTTAGTGACTAAGCAGGTCTCGATCTGGTTTGTCCACTGGACAATATATAACCTATCCTGCAGTTTACCGGTAAGGAGTATTTCATCTCCTTCCTTGTTCTTCACCAGACAGTTGTTAGTATCAAAAACAATCTGATTGCCATTAGCACAGAATTGACTTACAGAAAACAGATTGTGACTAAGATCCTCAACATATGAGACATTAGAGATAGTGGTCTTGCCAACTTTGATGTTTCCATACCCTCTGGTATAACCTTTTGAATTACATCCAAAGGTGACCTGGGGTCCTGGTTTTTCCACGTAATCTGATAGTAGGTTCTTGTCACATGTCATGTGTTTTGAACAACCACTATCGATTATCCAGATTGCTCCTCTTGCAATTTTACTCCTCCTTGCAGATCTTTGATCCTGCAATTAATCAAACTTAGCTACCCTTTCAACGTTTGGGTGCTTGATTATTAGCAAATGTTTCTTTTCGAATCCAGAACATTTTGGGGTTAGGAACAGAAATATAGCAGGTAATAGTATTTCCATCATTGTCAACTTTAGTTACAGAGTGAATTTCAGATGAATGAAATCTTTCTATTTCATCCTTCTTCAATCCTTTCTTTGTATGTACTGTCCTGTTGACAATTTTTGTCCTGTTGACATTTGCTCTTCGAAGGTGTTCTGTTTCTGTGTAGTGAGCTGGTTGTCCCCTTGTTTGATGATACTGCCTATTCTTTGCATCTTTTATTATCATCTTTTGAGGATAATCTTTCTTGTTTTTCAAGTCTTTCACTTGATCTGGTATTTTCTTCCTTTCTGGTACGAAGCTTATAGTTCCTGAAGATTTTTCTGAGTGACCTGGATATCCCAAACCAGATGTGCCCTTTTGTTGCATATTGATTAGCAACTTGGCACGCTCATCACTCTTGTATATCATTTCCTTTCCCTTCTTGATCTTTTCTTCAGCAACATTGTTTCTGGTAACCAGATCCTTGACTTTTGAATTAAGTGAGTGGATCTCACTGTTTTTGCTCTTGATCTGTTCTTCCAGATCGTTTATTTTAGCGACAAATTGTGTATTTGCTGTGCTTAAGATTTGCTCAACTTTCTTCAATCTGTCATTCTCTTCAACAACTTCTTTAAACAGCCTCTTGATGCTTGAGTAGCTTTTGAACATCTCATCTATTTCATTCCATGAGTATTCTGCTTGATCTTCACTTTCCTGTTCAAGATCATTTTCATTATCTGAGGAATTTGAGTAGCAAGAATTTACCTCAACTTCATCTAGCCCGTTGTCCAATCCTACATAGCATTCATTCCAGCTTTCTTCATCTTCAGCAATGAAAGCTTCATCATTTTCTGATGAGCTGTCTGAGAAATGACTTGAGCTGCTGGAGTTTTGTTCAGCTATCATGGCTTTGCGCTCATATTTAAGCTTTCGATCTCTTTTGGCTCTTAGTTCTTCTCTTTGATTTCTGGATAGATTAGGACAATCTGTTTTGAAGTGACCTGTTCTGCCACATTCAAAACAAGTGTAATCTGTAGAGCTAGAGGTCTTTATTGTTTTAGTAGTCTGCTGTTTAGATTCATTTTTGTCATCAGATCGATCATTATCATACTTCCTGTTGAAGTTCCTTCTGTTATCCTTGTAGAAGCGTCTGTATTTCTTCGATCTGGTTTCCATCTTGTCCATCCGTTTAGCAATCATAGCGAACTCTTTTAAGAGTTTGTCATAGCCTTTCTCTTCATCTGGAGTAGCAGACTCAGAAGGATCATCTGGTTTGCTCTTCGCTTTGAAGGCTACCTCTTTGTCCTTCTTTGAACTGCTTTCTGCCTTTTTGGACAGATGGTCTGGTCCTCGAATTCTTTGAATGTCACATTCATGACCTTCGAGATGATCAAATAAGGCTTCAGTGGACAGATCATTGAAGTCAGCTCTTAGAGGTTGCATTGCTGCATAGATCTCCCAGCTTGGTGGAAGTGCTCTAAGAACTTTCATGTTCTTCTCCCTTTGAGTATACTTGTTCTTTTTGAACGCAGATATTTCAAGAAGAATTCCAGTGAATCTCATTTTCATCTGTTCTATTGTCTCGCCTGGTTTCATTTTGAATTCGTCATATTTGTTGCAGGCTAGAGACAGTTTGTTCTCGATCATAACTTCAGATCCTAGGGCTAGGTCTCTCAAGGCTTCCCACATCTCTTTGGCAGTATCCAGGTCTTGGATTTTAGCCAGATGTATGCCTTTGACCGTGCTGGAGATGATCCCTTTGGCAAAGTCATCGAGATTTGCCTCTCTTCTTTCTTCAGAGGTGTATTTTCTTGGATCCTTGAGAACAGTTTCTTTAACTGCTCCTGTATCTGTGATACGGGTGGTTTCTTCAGTAATTGCCAATGGCCCTTCTTCGATTACTTTCCACATCAAGCAGTGATGAGCTTTGAGGCACATTTTGATTCTGAAACTCCATTCTCTATATCCTTGGATAGAGAATTCTTCGCAAGCCCTGATAACAGATGACTCCATAACAAACAGAGTGCTCGTGAATGAAAAAGGTTTTCCTAGATCTATTCATGTAATACCCCGAAATACTGTAGCCATAACTAAAATGTAATTAAACCTTAATTAAGTCTATGCATCCTTAAGAGAATATTTTTATGAGATTAAGAAGAGTTTGAAGAATCTATTATACGATTTAGAAGAAAGAATTACGAATATTTCGTAATTGGAAGTTATTAATTCCATACTAGAGATTAAAGAGAGGGGTTAAGATAGAATAAATTCAGACGAAGCATACCCCTCAGAAGAGAAAATTTTTATCTATTAGATAATATAGAAAAATGGAATTAGAAATTCCATTAAGCTTGAAAACAGACAAAAGAAAGAATAAAAATTTATTATCGTAATTTCGGTAATAATTTAATTAGTTTTCGGCAAGAATTCAATTTGGGAATTCGACAGCCGTAGCAATATCTATAAATTTTGCCCGATTTTCTAAGGTATATAGAAGAGATTATTATAAGGATTTTGTTAGAAAATATTGTTTTGAGAAGGAATTTATTTAATTAAATTCATTCGGTAATTTAAAACTCGAATAAGTTATTCATACGAACTCGGAATCACGAACAGTCTGAACCAGTGAATTCCTTGTGTCGAGATGAGTAATCCAGTATTAATATCTCGGAACCCAAAAATGGAGGTTCTAGAAGGTTCTAGAACCCCCTAGAGTGATGTAGAATTGTGTATTTAATTATTTAATTAATAAAATATAATTACTTAATCTATAAGAAATGAGATATATATCATATTATCATCACCATCAACCTTATTCTTCCTCCCATGGTCGTGCACCCCCTCTCCCACCATAGCCAAAAAATTTCTCCTTCCATAATTCAAGTTCTAAGCTAGGTTTTGATCTAGTTTTCAAGAAATAATCATCTTTAAGGTAATTAATCCTTCTCTTTACATCTTTAGTTTGTAGAAATTTAAGAAAGTTTATGTTATTATCCATGATATCTATAATTTATAAGATATGATGTTAATCCTCAAGTATGGTGTATGAAATGGATAGAATATCATGAATTAAGTGATGTTTTGGAAAGAATTGCATAAGATGAGGAATAATTGGATTTGTCCTAATTCTTTCCCATGAACCCTAATTTGATTATGTAGAATTTGATTGTTTTGAGCATAGATAAGTGCTATTAGATGTCAATAAACATGATTAGAATAAGAAATTAGATCAAAATCAAGTTTTCTATCCTAAGCACTAAGGACCGAAAATTCTACTTAAATTGTTCTATAAGATTTTGATTTTATTTATGTAATTGAGATCATATTTGAGTTCAATGGTATGAATAATACCTAGATTAATTTATTTGGAATTTTCCAAGCACTAGAAATGGATTTTCAAAATTTAATGGTTAATGAAGTTTCATAGTTTATATATATGTTGATATTGATTTGCTTAGATGATGATGTATTAGAGTTATTTAGATGGTAGTAAGCATGAATGAAGCAAGAGATTAAAGATATAATCATCACATCATTAAGATCTATAAAATGCTTGGAGAAGGGGATGATCCAAAGGTGTATAGAGAGGAGTTATTTGTGTGATCTAAGATCATAATTGAGATGAGGGAAGAATATGAAGTATAATGTGAATTTGTTGGAATTAAAGAGCTAAGTATGTAAGAATTAGAAATTGTTAGTTAGTAGATAAAGAAACGCAATATTGAGATTTAAGTATGAGAAGCTAATTAGATTTGTATCATTATAGAAAAAGGGTCAGATGAGACCAAGAAGGAAATAAGAGCAGAAAGAAAAGAGAATCTAGAAGACAGGGATAATTGGTGGCTATGAGTAAATTAGTTCCTTAGCTCTAAGGAACATCCAGGTGGGCTTTCTAACCAAAGTTATGCATGAGCTAAAGATTTGTTTATGCTTTGATATGTTTTTATGTTTAAAGAAGTTGACTTGCCTATATTTATGAGTGCATGATGCATGATGCATATTGCCTATCTACGAGAGAATTACGATATCGGCCCTATGCCGGACGAGCTGCCGGTAAGGGTTTGTGTACACATATGTGACCGTGAGCCGGTGAGCGGACTGGCCGGTCATAGTGTTTGAGAGGGAGGCCTACCTCTCAACACAAGAAGTGCGTAGATATGGTATTTCAGATTTCATAAGCAGCTGTGAGCGGGTAGCCTTCGGGACCGACACAGCAAGAGAAAAAGAATGCCAGCATAGCATGTTGCATACTGCATATTTTCAGATTTCAGATATTTGTTTACAGACACATTTTATACATATTCAGTTACATTATTTTCAGAAAAGAAAGATTTGGCAAGTCAATATTTTAGCTCTATGAGCAAGTTTTAAATGTTTTGGCATGTGTCCACTGAGTGCTTTATGTACTCACGCCCTGCATGTTTTCTTAACGTGCAGGTTGAGCTGGAGGTGGCGATGGATTTGAACACTGTGGTTATCTTTGTATATAAATTGTCAGTGAACCATAGATTGTCTTGTTGTTTGATGATGGATATTTTGTAAGTTGAGTTATGTGTCGTCATACATGTAGCTCAACTATTTCTTCCGTTGCAAATCTATGTTTTGATGTCATTTGAACGTTTGATACCTTCGTATCAGTTTAGCCCTTGATATCCATGGTAGCACTTTTCTTTATGAGTTATCATTTTTTATCTCTATCTTTTGGTTTCTTGAGTTGGTATTTAGATGTGTTGAAACTCCAAATTCAAAAATTGTGCAAACTTTGTTTTTGCTAGAAACAGGGCAGCTCGTTGAACCCACTTTTTCGTGAGTTTCATAAGTCCGAATTTTCTGAATTTGGTGTCATTTTAAAGATCTTTTCAATACCTTTCCAACGGTTCTTTCGGATCTAAATTCGGAGTCCGTATGAGAAAGTTATGAGCTTTCGAAGTCGATGTGTCGGCCCTGCCCTGTTTTTCGCGAGAATAAGTTCAAGTTTCTTTGCAACCAAACATAAATTACTAGAGTTGTTTCCAAGTTAGTTAAGTCATGGCTTAATTTCTTGACTAAGAGATGGTTAAGAAATTGGGCTGTGACAGATATCCATCATATATGTTCTTGCCTTGTAGAAACGTTGACTCAATCTTCTAAGTATGGAAGGCAGATCACTAACGGTTGCTTTCCTTCCTTGTGTCAATCGTAGATTCTCTTCCCAAACCCTGTTGGATGGGCTTCAATTTTGATGTGGCAAGATGGTATGATGTGTAGGATGATGTCATCTGGTGGTTTGATGACTCTATCGATCTGGTGCTTCGCTGTGATCATCGATCTGGTCGGTGATCTGGTCGCTGTCTGTTACAGCAGATCGATTTCTTCTTGGCGTGAATTCTTGCCCTTCATCCTATACTATTTATAGAAATGACTTCTATAGGAATAATTCCTTTACATGCCAAGTCATCTCCTAATCAGTTCTCTATCAGAATTCACTTTATATGAAGTGATTTGTTAACACGTAGAATAGTTTAACTCTAAAGAAACTAAGTGTGTTTTGAGAGATCATCATCAAAACCAAAAATACTTTAGGGTTCCCAACAACCACCATCCGTGTGAGCAAGGGGAATACAACAAGCTACACAACCTACAACGTGTTGAACATTATAGACGAGGTCTATAAGCTGATGAACGAAGGAATCAGTCTCGGAGAAATTACAGAGGATCAGCTACAAGAAGCTATAGAGATGGTGATGGTTGTAACAATAACCTACACCAACAGAAAGTTCAACAGAGGACTACTTGCTCAGGAGTACAAGATTATCTTTGAGTTTGTACAACGGATATTCATGAACCACAACGGTTCATACGACCAAGTGACGCCGGAGAAATTCAAGATACTCACGGCCGTGGTGCTCAATCTGCCTGTCAACTGGAGCAGAGTGTTGTTCGATCTGTTGACTAAGGAGGCTAAAATGATCACTTTCATTAAAGGAGCGAGCCTAGGCATTGAATTGAGGAGAAGCAGCCTGAGGCATTCCACAAAGATCAGCTTCATGCTGGAAACCTTCTTCAAACAACACCAATGGGATGAAGTGATTGAGTTCAACGACAGACTGCGATTTCCCAAGGACCAACACCAGATCGAGATGTCCATGGGAATCACTGCCAACTTGATAGCCAAGGTGACAGATCCAGTACACGCTAACACCTTGATAGAGATATGGAGCTCAAATCCAATCTGGATTCCACCATCTGCTCCCACAGAAAAATCAATCAAATCTCGAGTCACAAAGGAGAAGCCAGTGGAAAGAACCCCATCAAAAAGAGTAACCAGAAGAGCAAGCTCAGTAGACACTGATGCTTCGACGGCTGCTCAACAGCCAAAGCCTAAGAGGAGAAGACTACAAAAACTTGCTGAACCAGTGGAAGAGATCCAGGTTCAGGAACCTGCCGTTATAGACACATCTATCCCTCAACAGGAGGTTGAGGATGAGGAGATTCTGGTTGGGGGTCTACCAGAGGAAGTTGCCCCCATCTCCTCTTTTGACCCAAGTCAGGTCAACGATTTTTCCCCCGATCACACCGCTAGTCCTCCATCTGCTGAACCATTAGAGCAGATTGTTGAGGAGGAAGAAGAAGATGAATCCTCAGGTGAGGATGTGGAGAAGAAACAAGCTGAAACAGTGGTAAAACTGCTAGAAGCAGAAGCAGATCACTCTGTCCTTAAGTCATTTCTTGGCATCCAGTTAACTCCAGAGAGTTATGATGCTGCAAGGAGACTAAAGCTACTCCTTCTCATTAAGGACAAAGAATTCTATGTCCTCGACGCCTTGCTCAAGACCAGATCGATCTCTGCACTCAAGGCAGAAGAGGCTGTACTTCGAAGTCTCCTCTATTGCAGAGTTGAGAGACACCTATCTCCAGAGCATCCTTGTCATTGCACAACATGAAGCCCAAAAATTACAGATCGATCTGAGATCAATATATGAGAAAGAAGGGCTATTACACTTCTTTGAAAGTGTGGTGGACAAAGAGGAAGAAGAGATGGCTGACGCCCACCAACAGGGTGCAATACTACCAGACACTGAACCAGATCAGCAACAGGCTGATGCTGCTGAACAGACCATACCAACTACAAAAACAGTTGAGCCAACTGCACAAGTTGAGGGGGAACCAGCCCAGAAACGCACAATCCAGATTGAGGTAGTTGATTATCCTTGAGAGGAAGAAGAACCTGCTGGACAGAGGGTGGGTGGAAAACAGACTGATAACATCTACACCCCCTCTGTCGCAGCTACCATGGACGAATTTGTGGAGACAACAAATCTGGAAGAGATACTGATGACCCAGCATCAATCTCTATCCAATACCCAAGTCAGTGATCTAATCTCCATCAAAGTGGATAAATTCTTGTATGGAACTCTCTCCACTGTCCAAGACCAGGCCACCAGAATCCTCACTGAATTCAACAACAGCATCAAATCTCATGTAGAACAGGTGGACTCAGAATTGAGGAGAGTATGCAGAATAAAGCTGGAAGAGCTAAGCAAAAAGATGGATGATGACAGATCTGCTACAGATCAACGAAAAGAACAAATTGATCAGACTCTGTCATCAATGGAGCACAAGGTTCAAGAGATGCATAAACTTGTCATAGACTTTGCCAAAAAGGAGAAAGACATGGTTCATGCCATAGTCAAGGACCAGACTGATGGAGTCTCTGAGGAAGTGATCAAAGCAGCTAAAATTGAAATCAGATCACAACTCAGACAATTTGAAGATGATGGAGTGAACTTTGTCGAGAGGAAGCTGAGGGATCTGAGATACCCCACAAAGACCATGATTGACTATTACTTCGACGAGATTGAGGCTATCAAAGAAGAACAAGAGAATTTCACTGCTCATCTCACTAGTGCCAAATCCTCCATGGAACAAAAGATTGATGAATCCAACGCAAACATCACGTCCCTACTCAACTACAAGATGGATTCAGAAAAAGAGATGAAGGAGATGAAGGAGGAGATCACCTCCCTTAAGAAACTCATCAAAATCTATATTGATGATGTCGAAAAGGGGGAAGGATCTAGCATGAGGAAGGAGAAAGGAGCTGGAGGAAAGGGTAAAGGTCAATCTGGTGCTACAAAAGAAAGGAGAGAAGCTCAACCTGAGCAGCCAGCTGCACCAGATCGACCAAACCATCCATCTGCTCAAACCAAGAGGCCATCCAAATCTGAATCAAGCAAATCAAGTCACTCTCAACCACAAAAGAAGAAGAGGAAGTCTGGATCTAGTTGGTTCTCCTCTGCACCCATCAAGACCAAAAAGCCAAAAGAAGGAGAAACCAACAGGGTGCTAGACAATCTGAAGGAAGGTTGGGAAGGGCTGAAATACGGATTTATCATGTGCCGGTACTTCATCAAAGAACCAGCTGCTGCAGAAGCTCAGATCACCATAACTGCACCAGAAAGTGAATACAGAGAATGTCCAGATATCCCTGGCACTAAACTCCCCGACAAGACCTACCTCTTGAACTTCATTAATCAGCTTGCAGAAAACAAGGGGTACAAGATCAATGACGAAGACCCAGACTACATCAGGGTCAGAGAGGGATTATACGAAAGTGTCCAGATGATTTCTGATGAGACTAGAGCAAAAATGAAGAGGCAACAAGAAGAAAAGAGAAAGAGCAGATAGATACATCTTTTCACATCCTTTACTATCTATAATTCTTATTTTAATCTGTAACCCTTTTTGTTCTATATCTATGAACATTCTTTGGTTTTGATGATGACCTCTCGAAACACACTTAGTCTTAATCAGCTTTAATTAGAGTTAAATTGTTCTACATGTTAACAGATCACTACATATATAGTGAATTCTGATAGATATCAGATTAGGAGATGACTTGGCATGTAAAGGAAATATTCCTATAGAAGTCATTTCTATTATAGTCTAGGTTGAAGACCAAGACATTTTTCAAAGAGAAGAAATTGATCTGCAATGACAGTCTTCGACCAGATCACCAACCAGATCGATGATCACATTGAAGTACCAGATCGATAGAGTCATCAAACCACCAGATGACATCATCTTACACATCATATCCTTTTGCCACGTCAATATTGAAGTCCATCCACTAAGGTTTGGAAGGTGAATGCATGATTGACACGAGGAAGGAAAGTAACCGTTAGCGATCTGCTTTGCATACTTAGAGGATTGAGTCAACGTTTCTACAAGGCAAAGACAGATATGATGGACATCATTGATTGGCAATCTACAAACAATCCCATGCCAATCAACAACGGCTAGAATTTCAAATTCAATGCCTAAATATATTTGGAGTTCAAAGTCTGGAGAAGATAGATGCTACATCGATAAAACACTCTCAAGCAATCAATCTCAAACATCAGACTCAAGACTTCAAACTGTTCGTGATTCTAAATCACATCAACCCAACCTCGATTCAAGTCTGTCTTATCGAGAGAAAGGAGATCACCCTGCTAGCTAGTAGTTTTCTAGTGGTAACGTAGAGGTAATCTGTTGTAAAGGGACACGACCCTCATTCGTGCATAAGTTTCAACCAGATTGTGTTTGAGACTTGTGACTCGTTCTCCACGAGTATAAAGAAGAAGAGTATCCAAGTAGTGGTTAATCTGGTCTAGTTTTGATCAGATCCTGGACGTAGGGATTTCCCGAACCACGTTAAACAACTGTGTCATTTACCTTTCTGCATATTTATTTTCAGTTGTTTATTTATTCTAACTCCCTACACTTTCATATAGACTGCATCTCAATCAATCTGCTTTATCAATCTGATTAATCATTAAGGTTTTCTATATAAGAGCACCAACTAAGTCCAACATATTTCCGCACACACAGTCAATACTTAGAAAGTAATAAGATCACTCTTATTATCGTCTAAATATTTACACTAGAGAGCAATCTGTTTGGATTGACCTGCTATCGATCTGTCTATCGATCTAGTCAGTCATCTGCCGAGCAATTTCTTGTTTAAGAATAGCTTGAAATCTCTAATAATCAACCAAGTAAACTGAAAAGTTTGTATTTGGTGTATTCCCCCCCCCCCTCCCCCCATACACCAAACCTTGCTCTTTCGGGAGCAACATTTTTATTTTGAAAAATATACATAATGAAATGAAATTTTCCAAAACGGATAGGACATATTATATAATGAGACTGATGGAGTAGTAAATTTGAAAGTGCAATAAATTATATTTTTTTAATATTTATGTGTGCGAACAAATTTATATGACTTTGACTGAGGTGATATGTCATAGTCAGAATTCATTAATGTCATTCCACTACCTCCAGGGAAAAAGTGGGAGAGATTAGTCATATGACATCAGTGAGTGTCAATTGATAATCAATGATCAAGACGAATCGGTACCGAACTGATACTTGATCGAGAATCAGTTATCGAGTACAGTTTTTCCTGTAAATAAACCAATAATCAGTTCTAAAACTTTAAAAATTAATTGTACCTGGTTAACCAGTACCGAACCAGGTACCGATTTATAATATTAACTATTAAAAATAATATATTTTAATATAGTTTATATTTATATTTATTAAAAAAATATTTTAATTTATAAAATAATTTATATTTTATAAAATATTTACTGGGTTGAATTTAAATGTATTTATATAGAATTATTGATAGAAAAATATTTATGCAAATTATTATTGGCTTAAATTGATATTTTAGAAATTAAAAAAAGAAATATAATATTACAATTTAAAAAATCGGTTTCGAGAAGAACCGATACGAAACCGATTAACCTATAGAACCGGCTTGTCTGATACCTAATACCCAAAAAGAGCACTTTTCGATTCTGAATAACCAATTAACTGATACCGGGTCAGTTGAGACCACTACATGTCATGATAGACACTCTTGGTAGTAATATTAACAATGTTAAATTTTTGCCACTTAAATGAGAAAAATTACATAAAAGAAAAGAAAATTGTCATAATCACAAAAATATTGATGTATCAGAGGAATTGATAAAAACCCGTATGAGGGACTCGTAATTACATAGGATCCACATGTTTAATAAATCGCATAAATTATTAATGTTGGTCCCGAAAGAGCAAGGTTTGGTGTATGGGGGTGGAATACACCAAATACGAACTTTTCAGTTTACTTGACAAGTTGAGAGAGAGTTCAAGCTATTCTGTATAAGAAATTGCTCGAAGATGACAAGACAGATCGATATGCATATCGATAGCAGTTTAGTCCAAACAGATTACTCTCTTAGTGAGAACACTTAGATAATAATAAGAGTGATCTTACTACTTTCTGAGTGTTGAGTGAGTGCGGAATAATGGTGGAATGGTGATTGCTCTTGTTTAGAAAATCTTAAGTATTAACCAGATTGTTTAAGGAGATTGATTGAGATGCACATGGATGATAGTGCAGAGGGTTAAAATAATAAACAACAGAAAATAAATATGCAAGAAGATAAAGCACACAGTTGTTTAACGTGGTTCGGGAAATCCCTACGTCCACGATCTGGTCAAAACTAGACCAGATTATCCACTACTAGGATACTCTGCTTCTTTATACTCGTAGAGAACGAGTCACAAGTATCAATCACAACTAGAGAGATACTTATGCACGAAATAAGAGTCGTGTCCCTTTACAACAGATTACCTCTACGTTACCACTAGAAAACTACTAGCTAGCAGGGTGATCTCCTTTCACTCGATAAGACAGTCTTGAATCGAGGTGGTTGGTGTGATGTAGAATCACAGAGTGTTGAAGCTCTAAGTCTGGATTGCAGCTTGATTGCTTGAGAAGATGACAACAGTGTAGCTCGCGTGTGTGTTCTCTCTATTTCCAGATTTTTAACTTCAACTAT
>JAPKLX010003722.1:0-10715 GCA_026898415.1 Leonotis leonurus | reverse complement strand
GCGTTACCACCGAGCTTTGGGAACGTGCATAACGTGTTCCACGTATCGCAACTTAGAAAGTACGTGTTTGACCCAAAGCACGTTATTCACCAAGAAGAGATGATTCTTAACCCCGACTTGAGTTATGAGGAGAAACCCGAAGCTATTTTAGACAAGAAGGTTCAATAGCTTCGAACCAAGTCAATAAATTTAGTAAAAGTATTATGGAGGCACCATGGGCAAGAAGAAGCCACGTGGGAACTCGAAGAAAAGATGCGAGAAAAATACCCCGAACTATTTGATTAGATATGCAAATTTCGGGACGAAATTTTTAGTAAGAGGGGTAGGATGTAATACCCCGCATTTTTGAATTCCGACATAGGTAGTGAATCCCTCGAAATTTGTCATTATTACGAAACCCTTGGTCTCAAGTATATATTTAAATTTGATGACGAGTAGCAACTCCGTTATTATTTAACCTAAGATATGTTATTAGTTACTATTATTAATCTTCATTATTACGATACGTACTATTCGTTAATCGATATCATTATACATTAAGACCCATGGTATAATTTTATAATTTGTACAAATGCTTAATTGCTAAAAAAATAAGAAGTATAATTAGTAAGGAGGTGTAATATATATAGTTATATATTTATATAAAGGAAGAAGGTACTATATAAAAATGGGGTTGCTGGGTTCGAACCCGCGCCTAACCCAGGGTGGAGGAACATATGTATATATATATATATATATATACTTAAGACACAATGATGATTAGAATGTTAAAGGAATGAGCGTGCAACTATTTAGATTCCCCATAATCCCCATAATCAGATTTTAGCAAGACATTAGCGTGTAGTTTCAGTAGAAATAGACCAATGAACGGTAAGCCAAAAAACTAGAACAAGCGTGCAACTGTTCATCTTCTCTAAATCATAAATAGCCTGCCACCCCTACTAAACCTAGCCATCAGCGACGCCCCAGCTTCGCCCAATCACCATGCCTGCAAGTCCAACGGATTAAGCAACCGCATCAGCTCAATCGAGAATGAAGGTTTCAGTCTTCTATATAAAGGGGAAGAACTAAGCTTAAACCCACACCCAAATATCATTTGCACCGAAACGCTGCCAGAATTAAAACTCGAAGAAAAACCAGGAGAAGTGCAGTAACAGCAGTGGTGTGCACGAAAGAGAATATAGAGACATCTTGAGGTAAGAGTTTGAAGCTCTAGCATTTTACGTTCATGCTTCTTAAAACTAGATTTAGGAATGGATTATGCATGCAAGACAGCTTTAGAATGAACCTAGCTTGAACTTTGAACTTAAGAACTGATTTCAAACGTAGAAGCTTGGACCATGAATGTAGGAACTACAGTTGAACTTAGAGAGACATGCTCTTACGAAAGAAAATCATGCTTCTATGTATTGCTTAAATAATGTGGATGAAATCAGATGAATATGGATGAACAACCTACCCTAATCTATAATCTGTATAATAAAAGAAGAATAATTAAGAGAAACTTACCTAATGACTATGGAAGAGGTAGTGCACGGCTGTGGTACAGCCGTGAGCTTCCCGAACGACCTCAAACCAACCCCGAACCAATCCAGAATACACCAACCCAAAACAAGAAAATAATATCTTGACTCCTAGCTAAAGCTTTAATCGAAAGTAGGAGGAGAGAATTAAGATACAATAAAAGAATAAAAGGGCAAGCGCGAGAGCACCTCGAACCAACGGCAGCGAAGTGATAACACTGGAGAAGGTGAAACAGATAGTGAAAATAGAAGGCGAGAAGCAGGTTGTGAGAACAGAAGGTGTGAAGCAGATAGTGAAACCAGAAGGCGAGAAACAGATCGTGAGAACAAAAGGTAGAACAGATAGTGATGTTTACTATCTGTTGGTGAGAACAGATAGTGATGTTTACTATCTGTTGGTACGTGAACCACCTGTCTGGAAGAAATCTGTCTGTTAATGAGAACAGATAGTGAAGATGGGTGAGCATACTATCTGTTGATGAGAACATATAGTGAAGATGGGTGAGCATACTATCTGTTGATGAGAACAGATAGTGATGACCAGAAAGCATACTATCTGTTGGTGAAACAGATAGTGATGTTTACAATCTGTTGGTGGAAACAGATAGTGGTATATACTTGGAGGGCAATCAAGCTGCTGAGTTTTTAGCGGGGGCAGCCCGCTGCTGCAAGGAGCTGGAGCAGATCGATCACAGATCGATTTCTGATAAGCAGATCGACTATCTGCTGATAAGCAGATAGTAAATTATGAAGTATCACTATCTGTTGGTAGAAAACAGGTAGTGGTATATAGCGGAGGTAAAACAGATCGGTTCACCAAGAAGGAGTAGCTCGCTGCTGTGAAGTCCAAGCGGGAGCAGCCCGCTGCTGTGCCTTGGCGATAGAGCAGATCGTTTTGGAGAGGGCAGATCGTTATGGAGCCACTCAACCAGATCGTTTACTTAGCGGGGCAGCTCGCTGCTTAACAAAGAGAAGGACAGCGAAGGAGAGACAGCGAGTGGAGAGACAGCTCGCTGTGAGAGACAGCGAAGGAGAAACAGCGAGTGGAGAGACAGCTCGCTGCCGAGAGACAGCGAGAGGAGAGACAGCGAGAGAAAGAGGAGACAGCGAGAGAAGAGACAGCGAGAGGAGAGACAGCGAGAGAAAGAGGAGACAGCGAGAGAAGAGACAGCGAGAGGAGAGACAGCGAGAGGCAGCGAGAGATAGAGACAGCGCGAGGGTCATGGGCCGGGTTAACGGGTCAATAACTAAATGGACTAGGCTTCATAATAAATCATTTGGGCTAAAGATTTAATTGATTGATCGGGCCACTTAATTTATCCAACGGGTTAAACCAATTTATGTCGTAGATTAAATGAATTACGTAGGTGGATTATGAATAATCCTATTAGATGGAAATTACCTATGTATTTAGACCAAGCCCAAGAAGTAGGATATTTATATAATCTTATTAATCGATTTAATTACGAATCATCCTAAGATGTATATATTAGCTAGGTATTCTAATCTATGAAAGACTTATAGATATTCTGAGTTATGAATCGAGATGTTAATTTAGAAATGTCCCTAGTACATTACCCAATAAATATTTATCCTCAAATTACACGATGACTTAGAAATCACCGAATGATTTATCTAGAAATACAGCTCCTAGACTTATGTTCTAGCCGATCTTTAAGGATCGAGACTAAATCCTCATGATAGCCGAGGATAGTAACTCCTTACCTTTAGAATTTATATGATATGCTCGAGTAATATATCTCACCAGAGATTTATATGAAAGGTTTCGACGAGAGGTCGGATCCGCATCACGAGAACAAGGCAAACACCAATCAAGACCATTCAAGTAGGCTTTTCTTACCCTATGAAAATATATGTGTGTATGCTTTCAAATGAAATGAGATATTTTCAAAAGCACTGTCTTGCCAGAAATGTTTTTGATTTATGTATGATACCTATCTGTTATATGATAATCGAATTCGGGTTCCAGTGGGTTAGCGTCTCCACTCGAACTAGTGTACACAAAGGACCGTGAGTCATCTAGATGTTGACCGGTCGAGTGTCTGTGGGAAGTGGCCACTTCCCCGGCACATAGAACTTCAGATATGGTTGAATACAAAGAACTAGGACTGCAGTCAATTAGAACTTTCTCAAGAAATGATTTTGTGAACATAGGTGCTTTAGAGACAAAATCCCTATGTTTCACTTGAATGGCTTGGCAGTTATATATGTATGTGTGCGATTTCGGCACGTGTCTACTGAGTACATTTTGTACTCAGCCCTGCATGTATTTCTAAACGTGCAGGATAAGAATGAAGAAGGCGTGGGTGCTTGTCGTGCTTTTGTCGGACTCCATAGTAGCTGACTCTTGGGGGTTCTGCGTGTCTTCATACACGTAGGATTTCGTTATGCGATCCTGAAAGTTCCGCTGCTAGACCTTATGTAGTAGACCGAGACTAAACTCCGTATTCTGTTATGAAATGTAATGAGCTTATGACTCTGACTTCCCGATTTTACGGGTTTGGTCCTTATTTTATGTTATGAAATGAATGATTACCTTCTTCTCTTGTCAATTATTCATTTCGTTGGTCATGTTCCCGGCTTTACTAGAATTAGTAGGAAGCGGGCGTGTCAGAGTGGTATCAGAGCATTTGTGCTCTATACCCAAGAGTCTTTCTTCAAACCTCGAGTCTAGTATCGTTTCACTAGACTAACCCAACGAGTCGACAAAAGCCTAGCACCCCGGCGTATCTTGCCCCCCTAGACGTGGCACGCGCCTTATGATAAAAGCTTCCAAGTATAGTGGGAGATTTGACTCAAACCTCTCGCTCTAAGTTCGGATCTCTAGAATCTTTCCTTATGACTAAGGAATTAACAACAAACATAGATCCTTCGAACAAGAAAGGTTCGCCAACTAGAGTAAACCTTCTCGAACACCTCAACGAATCGAATGAACAAGAAGAATCATAGCGATATCTTCTTCGACTTAGCAAAAAAAGCGGTAAGAGTCAATAAGTATTGATTCACCGTCAACCCCAAACTTATGAATAAACCGCGAGTCGGTTAACAAGAACTATAGTATCTGAGAACGATAAGACGCGAAGGAAACGAATCCAAATTCGAAGATGGGAAGCTACGTACCCAAGAACAATAAGACCTAAAAGAAAACGAATTCCAATCCTTGAATGGGATTATGCCCTAAGGAACATTTCCCTCCACTAGCAACCAAAACGCCAATAGAACAATTGACTTAAACAACCCATGATGGCTTAAGATGTATGGTTAGAATGCGATATTCCGAGTACTGACTACCTGTATATTTTATTTTTAGTGGCGAGGTTTATCCAGACTGCTAGGAAGAGGATGACGCATAGACCCGATCCTTTACGTGCATACCAGTTCTACGGACCCGACCCGCGAGACACCTTGGGAGAGTTCCTGGGTCATTACTTGTGGAGGTGGGAAGCCGCTAGACTTCACGGAGCATCCGGGATAGATGGAGTGTTACGATTGATTCCGCTGTTGCCTGCCAGGTGGCAGGGATGGGCTCGCATGATAGCCGGCGACTTCGTACGACCGATCGGACATAGCCACGATCGTGAGGTGGACACACGAGGATTTATTACCACGATCCTCCATTTTTGGGAGACATACCATAGCCCACCGGAGGGACCGTACATTCGACCCGGTGATTTGATCATAGCAGGGGGCGAGCCGCCGCTTTGGGCACCCCTGATTCAGACATACCTCTCGACAGGAGTGATTCCCGTAGCTCCGACTTATAGTCTACTCTATGGCGAGCCGGTACCGGAGTTCCCGACACCTCGCGACACTGAGATGGAGCCCCTCCATCCAGTAGGGGAGCCTCTTTCACCTCCCATTACACCCCTGACACTGACACCAGAGTACCGAGGGCACCACGATGCTGATACAGGTCCCTTTCACCCCACTACAGGAGTACGACCATTACCTCGCTCCAGTCGACCCCTAGTTGCCGACGACGATTCGGGCACGAGACCGTTTTGGCTCGTTAGGACCCGACCAGCGGATGGTGACGATAGGGGCAAGGCCCCAGTTCTAGAGACATCGAGAGAGGATCGCCGACAGCCCCTACACCCTAGGAGCTCCGAGAGATCGGGCCTTACTTTCACCCCGACTGACGAGGGCCCCTCTCGGAAGAGGGAGGCACCCATCGATTGGGACGAGTACGACGCCAAGATCCAGAGACTGTTAGAGAGGGCGAGGGAGCCTCTGAAGATATATGGTGAGGCGATAGCAGGGGCACCGGAAGAGGACCCCGAGGAGGATCCAGAGGAGGAGGATCCGGACGAGGACCCAGAGGAGGGGGCAGCACCCGAGGGCGACTCTGAGGATGAGGCTTGGGAGCCTGATTGGGATGAGGAGGCCCCAGACGAGGAGGAGTATCTTAGCTGCGTTACCCAGGAGTAGCTAGGTCGATATTTTGTACTCGTCAGTAACGGACCATACATATAGGCCGTACCGTTGATATATATATTTTGTAGTCGGAAACGAAACTCGTTATAGACCGTTCCGTACTAGTAGAGCATATCGGATATTTTGACAGCACGAAAACACAGTAGCTAGTGTTTCGAGGCTGAGTGCTTTTTGGGATGTCATCCTAGAGGGGTGAACATCATATCATATACTTAGAGAGTACGATAGGATTTTGTATTGAGCTAGACCTCGCTGAGGCAATTCATGATATGAATTATGATGACCCTAAGGGTCCATTTTGCTATATGCAATGCCTACTTTTAGTTCCGTAAATTCCATTGCTTCGGAATATCAGATGCTAAGTAAGACTCCATATTATTAAGTATCATACTCAACAACAGCCCCCACTAAGATAAGATACGCTTAAATTAACAGAATGCCGCCAAGAGGACGCCCGAGAGGCCGAGGAAGGGGACTTAACCCAAATAATGAGGAGAGAAGACCGGCCGCGGAGCGGGAGGTAACCCCACCCCTCCCACCGCCTGCTAGGAGAATCGAAGAACTCTTCCTCCGACAAAATCCACCCACTTTCAATGGGTTAGGTGACCCAGCAGAAGCGGAGGTATGGGTACGCGCGTTGGAACGCATTTTCAACTTTCTTCGTTGCACGGACCAGGAGCGCATGACGTGCGTTTCCTTCCAATTAACTGGATCAGCTGACTTCTGGTGGGAGGCCAGGAGGAAAACCATGACTCCTGAGCAGCGTGAGAATATGACATGGGAAGAATTTAAGACGGGGATATACGATAAGTATATTCCTAAGAGCTATAGAAAGAAGAAGGAAATGGAATTCTATAACCTGAAGCAAGGGAGAATGTCGGTCACGGAGTACGACCGGACCTTTTGCGACATGTCTCGGTATGCCCCCGATCAGGTGGATACCGATGAAAGGATGGCTGAAAAGTTCTGTGCCGGACTAAGGCACGAGATCAGGATGGCGCTGGCTAGCCACGGGGGCTTATCCTACCCGGAATCACTTAGTCGCGCTCTAGATATCGAGGCGGCTATGCCGGTGGAGAGAGCAGTAGCTACGGCACCACCAGCATTCACCCCAACGCCTTCCCAGAACTACAAAGGGAAGCGAAAATGGGAGGACAATCGGGGCAGCACAGCTCAGAAGAAGCCATGGGAAGGACACAATCGGTCCCACCACCCGGAAAGGTCAAACTTTGTAGCACCAGCCAATAATCACCCACAGAAATACCCCACTTGCATGAAATGCAAGAAAATGCACCTGGGAGAGTGCCGGGCTGGCAGCGATAGCTGCTTCGCCTGTGGGCAGAAGGGACATATAGCCAGAATCTGTCCCACAAGGCAGCAAGGAGGAGGCTCCAGGCCTAACCAGCCAAACCAGAGGCAATATGTTCGAGCCATGCAGGCTCAGCCTCAGGCTCAGCAGCAGCAACACCAGCTGCCGCCACCTCCACCCCAGTACCCTCAGTACCCATCCCAGAGGAAGCCACAGCGAGCCCGGGCTTACGCGATGAACCAGAAGCAGCCGGAAGGAAGTCAGGGAAATCTGACAGGTATGGGAATACTCCTAGACACCCCAGTGATAATTTTATTTGATACAGGAGCTTCTCATTCCTTCATTGCTAAGTCATGCGTAGAAAACCTAGAGTTGGATTCGGAACTGATAGGAACACCCATGAATGTTTCTTCACCTCTAGGAGGAGTCACTACTATCACTCATGCTTGCTCGAATCTGAGCCTGAACATAGGATCTATTAAGGTGCTAGCAAACAATCTTAGCATACTACCGATGAATGACGTGGACATAATCCTAGGAATGGATTGGCTAGCTAAAAACTATGCCACGATCCTTTGCCATGAGAGGCTAATATCTTTCCGACCCCCTGGGAAGGAACCTACGAGTTTTCATGGGATTACCGCGACTCGAAGGAAGTCGATTATCTCAGCTTTACAAGCCGAGAAATTGGTAAAGAAGGGTTGCTCGGCGTATTTAATCTCTTTGAATGGAGGAACCAAAGAAGAGCGAAAAATCGAGGACGTAACCATCGTACGAGAATACCCGGACGTGTTTCCAGAAGAATTACCAGGTCTACCTCCAAACCGACAATTAGAATTCACGATCGATCTAGAACCCGGATCTGCACCAATTTCCAAGGCACCTTATAGGATGGCACCAAAGGAGTTGGAGGAACTCAAGATCCAACTCCAGGAACTTTTAGATCTCGGTTTTATCAGACCCAGCGTATCCCCTTGGGGAGCTCCAGTACTCTTCGTAAAGAAGAAGGACGGCACCCTAAGAATGTGTATAGATTACCGAGGCCTGAATAAGATGACCTTGAAGAACCGGTACCCATTGCCGCGAATAGATGACTTATTCGACCAACTGAAAGGAGCAAGCGTCTTCTCAAAGATCGATCTAAGATCGGGTTACCACCAGCTAAGGATCCGAACAGAAGATGTTCCTAAAACGGCATTCCGAACCCGATATGGACACTACGAGTTTGTAGTGATGCCGTTTGGATTGACCAATGCACCCGCCGTGTTCATGGACCTGATGAACCGCATCTTCCACCCATACCTTGATAAATTTGTCCTGGTATTTATAGACGATGTCCTGATCTACTCGAAGAGTAGAGACGAACACGAGGATCACCTGAGAATCGTCTTGGAAACCCTTAGAAGCGAGAAACTCTATGCTAAATTCAGTAAATGTGAGTTCTGGCTCAACGAAGTAGCTTTTCTCGGACACATTGTGTCGTCAGAAGGGATTAAGGTAGACCCCGCTAAGGTGGAAGCGGTACAAGGATGGAAAGCACCCACAACTCCTAATGAAATCAGAAGTTTCTTAGGGTTAGCTGGGTACTATCGGAGATTCATCGAAGGATTCTCCAAAATAGCTAGGCCGATGACCCAACTTCTTCAGAAAGGAATCAAATTCAAGTGGTCGCCAGAATGCGAGGCTAGCTTCCAACTGCTAAAGGAGAAATTGACCACTGCTCCTGTGCTCGCAGTCCCCGAACCCCACAAGGAGTACGTAGTCTACACCGACGCGTCCAAAATCGGGCTAGGGTGTGTACTGATGCAAGACGGAAAGGTGATAGCTTATGCATCCCGACAGCTCAGACCACACGAGCTCAATTACCCTACCCACGATCTGGAGTTAGCTGCCGTCATACACGCCCTAAAAATCTGGAGGCACCACCTCTACGGAGTTCGATGCGAGATCTTCACAGATCATAAAAGCCTCAAATATTTCTTCGAACAGAAGGATCTCAACATGAGACAGAGGAGATGGCTTGAACTAGTAAAGGATTACGATTGTGGTATAAACTACCATCCGGGTAAGGCTAACGTGGTAGCCGACGCCTTGAGTCGTAAAACATCTTCAAAACTGGCTTATCTCCTCACTCGAGAGGCGGAACTCATAAAGGAGTTCAGTAAAATGAACTTAGAAGTTCTACCACCTCCTGAGACCGTAGAAGGAATTCTTGCTACTCTAGTAGTCGAGCCCGACTTACGGAATAAGATTCTGGAGGCACAAAGGACAGACGAGGCTTTAGAAAGGATCAGACTCCAAGTGAGAAAGAACGAAACCCCGAATTATCAGGAAGGAGCTGATAATGCCATCACCTTCGAGGGAAGGCTATGCATTCCGAATGATCCAGAAATAAAGGAGATAATCATGAGTGAAGCACATGACACCCCCTATACCGCTCACCCCGGGAGTACGAAGATGTACCGTGACTTGAAGAGGAGATTCTGGTGGGAAGGGATGAAACGAGACATAGCGTCCTTTGTGGAAAGATGTCTGGCTTGTCAACAAGTCAAGGCACTACACCAGCGACCCTATGGGAAGCTACAACCTTTAGAAATCCCGGAATGGAAATGGGAGCACATCGCTATGGATTTTGTGACTGGATTGCCTAAGTCCAAGCGTGGAAACACCTCTATCTGGGTGATTGTGGACAGACTCACGAAATGTGCTCATTTCATACCAATAATGATCACCTATGGATCAGATAAGTTAGCCCAACTGTACGTTCGCGAGATTATACGTCTCCACGGCGTACCAGTATCGATCACCTCAGATCGAGACTCGAAATTCACATCCAGATTTTGGATGAGCTTGCAAAAAGAACTAGGCACTAGACTGAACTTCAGTACTGCCTTCCACCCACAGACTGACGGACAGTCAGAAAGAACGATTCAAACCCTAGAAGATATGTTAAGAACTGTGGTTCTCGACAGAGGTGAGAGCTGGGAAGCAGTACTACCCTTGATAGAATTTGCCTACAACAATAGCTACCAGGCAACAATAGAAATGGCGCCGTACGAAGCCCTGTACGGAAGAAAGTGCCAATCGCCGCTCTATTGGGATGAAGTCGGCGAGCGAGCAATAGTGGGTCCTGATTCTGTTAGTGAAATGATCGAAATTGTTCGTCAAATCCGAGGAAGAATTAAGGAAGCTCAAGACAGACAGAAATCCTATGCCGACACCCGCAGAACTGAACTACAATTTGAAGCGGGAGATAAAGTTTTCTTGAAAGTATCTCCGTCTAAAGGAATCATTAGATTCGGTGTTAAGGGAAAACTGAGGCCCCGTTTCGTAGGACCCTACGAAATTCTAGAAAGAATAGGGTCGGTAGCATACCGACTGGCGTTACCACCGAGCTTTGGGAACGTGCATAACGTGTTCCACGTATC
>JAPKLX010001980.1:15000-16212 GCA_026898415.1 Leonotis leonurus | reverse complement strand
GTGAGGCTATTGTGGCACAGCGCCGCGGCGCTGTGCCACGAACGACACGGCCCCCCCTCGCGCGCGCCACGGCGCTGTGCCACGATCGCCGTGGCACAGCTGTGAGGCTATCCCGGCGCGCGCCGTGGCCCATCTGTGAGGCTCAATTGGCGCGCCACTGCCCCGTACCAAGCGCGCCGTGCCGCGACGCCTTCTCCCTCCGGACGCCGCTGCCGACCCCGTAGGTTGTTCGTTCCTTAAGGGTGTTCAACGCACTCCGGTGTATCCATTATCTCCAACGTTTTACCACATACTATGCAACGGAAGCAAACGTATACTTACGTCTGACACGGTGTGTCTTGTCCGTGCCGTCTTTTCAACATTTTAAAATCGATTTCAAATTCGATGGCTCCGTAACTTTAAGGGATGTCATCTTATATGCTTCCCGATGTTTCATGATTTTTTTTGCACTCCGGGGTGTCCATTCTCTCCAACCTTTTCCCACATACTATGCAACCGCAGCGGACGTGTACATACCGTCTAACATGAAGTGCATTGTCCGTGCCGTCTTTTCAACATTCGACAATCGATTTCAAGTTATGCCATATTGAGTGTTTCCCTATGTTTCGTGATCTTTTCTGGATTCTTTTGAGTTAATTAATTATTTGTTTTGCAATTTTTCGTGCATGTGCCGTATTTTGAGCATTCGACAGTCGATTTCAAACCCGATTGCTCCGAAACTTCAAGGGATGCCATATTATACTTTTCTTGGTGTTTCCTCATTTTTTCGGAATTTACTATATATTTTTGTTTTTTTTTTTATTTTTATATTATTTTTTTAAACAATTAAATTCAAATAAATTCCTTAATTTATTCGTTGGATTATCGACCCGGTCGTCCACAAAAAGTTTCGGTAAAAAACAATGCCTACAACAGAAGTTATAAGTGTTAACGCGTCATCGGGAGTGAAAAGTATGTCTGGGGGTGCATTCCAATGTCTACTCCTGTCACTTGGGTTTTTATTTTTTTGACTACTATAGGGGGGAGGGGAGAATGGAGGTTGGCAGGCCATGGCACAGTGCCATGGCCTGTGCCAGTGCCCGCACTGCTAGGCAGCAGTGTGTCGCCGGGCCTCATCGGTCGGTGGCCTCCCCCCCACATCGGCCGGACGGCCGGTGTCGGCCACCACCGGCCGGGGGGGGTCTCGCTCGTGGAAAAGAGATGCGCTTACGT
>JAPKLX010001980.1:0-5000 GCA_026898415.1 Leonotis leonurus | reverse complement strand
TAATGGAATAGGACCTTGGTTCTATTTTGTTGGTCTTAAGAATCCAAGGTAATGATTAAGAGGGACAGACGGGGGCATTTGTATTGCGGCGCTAGAGGTGAAATTCTTGGACCGTCGCAAGACAAACTACAGCGAAAGCATTTGCCAAGAATGTTTTCATTAATCAAGAACGAAAGTTAGAGGTTCGAAGGCGATCAGATACCGCCCTAGTTCTAACCATAAACGATGCCAACCAGCGATCATTCTGAGTAACTAATTTCATGACTCGAATGGAAGCTTCCGGGAAACCAAAGTTTTTGGGTTCCGGGGGAAGTATGGTTGCAAAGCTGAAACTTAAAGGAATTGACGGAAGGGCACCACCAGGAGTGGAGCTTGCGGCTTAATTTGACTCAACACGGGAAAACTCACCCGGCCCGGACACTGAGAGGATTGACAGATTGAGAGCTCTTTCTTGATTCAGTGGGTGGTGGTGCATGGCCGTTCTTAGTTGGTGGAGTGATTTGTCTGGTTAATTCCGATAACGAACGAGACTCTAGCCTACTAAATAGACTTGCAGTTTACACTGCAGTACTCCCCCTTAGTCAACCTGTGGGTGGTAGTATCTCTTGATGGTTTCGGCTGTTGAGGGCTCTGCTGCTATTAGCCTACAGAATTGGCTAGGGTAAGGATGCTGTAGCACTGTAAGGACTTCTTAGAGGGACAAGCGGCGCTCGCAGCCGCACGAAACAGAGCAATAACAGGTCTGTGATGCCCTTAGATGTCCGGGGCCGCACGCGTGCTACACTGAAGTGGTCATCGTGCATACTGTTTCCTGCTCCGAAAGGAGTGGGTAACCGCTTGAACCCATTTCGTGATGGGGATTGGGCATTGTAATTATTGCCCATGAACGAGGAATTCCCAGTAAGCGTGAGTCATTAGCTTGCGTTGATTACGTCCCTGCCCTTTGTACACACCGCCCGTCGCTACTACCGATTGAATGATTTAGTGAGGACTTCGGACTGGTCAATCCAGACCATTGGGAAACTAGTGGTCGGATTGTGCTGGAAAGATGTTCAAACTTGATCATTTAGAGGAAGTAAAAGTCGTAACAAGGTTTCCGTAGGTGAACCTGCGGAAGGATCATTAACGTATTACCCTCTTATTATAAGAGAAATACAACCTTCAAACAATCAAACACTCTGCATAGTGATATTGTAGATGCTAATATGGTGAATGCAATTGAATTGTATTTGCATTAGAGTCGCAATTGTGAATGTTTATTGCAAACATTTAGCCATTGCAACATGATTCTAATTTGCATTACATTCGTTCATTCATACATCCATCTTTCATTATCCAATGCAACAAAGAGTGAGGGTTATCTAACGATAGCCATAATTTCTTTTGCAAAACAATTGTAGTTTATAATGAAAAGCCTGTCTTGCTACATACTTGGTACCTGATCAAGTCTTCAGCTTATGCTGACGGCAAGGTTTAAAGAAGGAAGTTTTACACTTCTTCGCCTAACTAAGTAAAGACAACTATGGTTTTTATAAACTGCATACAATTGTTTTCAAACCCTCTCAATGCAGATTTAGGATACTTATTAAAAGTCCCACGGTGGCAAAGATACATCTTCAAGCGGTGGATCACTCGAATTACCAATCGATGAAGAACGTAGCTAGCTACGATAATCGGTGCGAATTGCAGGACACGCCGAGCACTTGAGCTTCCAACGCACATTGCGGCTTTCGGGTCTTTTCCGAGGTCACATCTGTCTGAGAGTTGAGATGTAAAATAATCAACAAAACACTTGCATACTACCATATATGCATTGTTTTGAGAGGATTGTATATTTATATGCATGAATCTTGATGTTTTATTCCTTTTCTTAATTGCAATTCGTTGCAATTTAGTAAGGAGAATCTCAAATCTACTTGTTTCACATGATAAATTTTGTGTACAATGCATATTTCATCTCTGCAAGCAGTATATATGAATAGATACTAGCATGAGATTCTAAGGTTAGTCGCCTATCTGACGACGCTAAAGTCGTATTGCAGATAACTATGGTGATCAACTAACCTGTTAACTGATGAATCTTCTTGCACTTGTATAAATCGTACAAATAGTAGCTATTTCATTCTGTTAAAGCAGACCTAAGAAGTAATGCAAAGGCAAAATTTGTGCAAACATTAAAGTAGATTTACGTTGCTTGCTTGCAAACAACACAAATAAACATTAATCAACTTAATCAATATTTTTGATCTCAGATCAGGTGAGGTTACCCGCCGAATTTAAGCATATAATTCAGCGGAGGAAAAGAAATCAAATGAGATTCCCTGAGTAACGGCGAGTGAAAAGGGATGAGTCCGGCGCAAAGGTTTTCCATTGAAAGGTGGAAAGCGGTGCTGCGTAATGGCTAGAGTCACGATTATTTCAACTAAATCTGCAAGTCCCTCTGACAAGGGCCCTCTTCCCAGAGACGGTTCTAGGCCGGTGGCAGATCTTGGTTAATGGAATATCGATTACTGGCTTTAGTCGCGGATAGAGTCAGATTGCTTGAGAGTGCAATCCAAATTAGGAGGTAAACTCCTCCTAAGACTAAATACGATGGTAATATCGATAGCAAACAAGTACCGTGAGGGAAAGTTGCAAAGTACTTTGAAGAGAGAGTTCAAAAGGACGTGAAACCGCTTGTAGAGAAACGGATAGAACCACGAAGTGTAGCTGAGAGGAGAACTCAGCTCCTCTTGTGTATTGTTGCCTTTTTCTATTCAGTGCTAAGAATGCTTTACAGCGTTCCAAGATCAGTAGGTTAAGGGGTAACTTTTAGCCTGCCCTTGGATCTTGGTATTGATAGGAGGAGTGCAATATGTGCATGAGGAGTGCATTTTCTCAACTCTCGTGCTCAAACCACGACCAATGTGAAGGAGAGTGCAAAACTCTTGTTCAAGTGATAACAGCAAGGTGTACTAAACACACACCTAATCAGCATTTAGTTTTCACAGCTACTAATATTCCTTGCGTTGTTAGACTTAGCCTGTGAGCTAGTGTTGGCAACTGTTACCACAGTCACATTGGAGATGAATCTCTGCTTATGCAGGGTCAACAATGCTTGTCATCTGCTCTGACGAATCCGACTAGTCTTTCGTTGATGATGTCTGTTTCTTCACCTGGTGTTGAAACAACTCATGGATTGGCTGGCTTTTGGTGGTTTGTTGGTAAAAGTGGCAAGCTTACGTTAACCTAGTGATTCTGTGGTCAGTAGATCGGTACTCTATCCGACCCGTCTTGAAACACGGACCAAGGAGTCTAACATGTATGCAAGCTGATCAGTCTTGTTTAGGCTTGAAAGGCGAATTGAAAGAAATTGATATGATGTATGCTTGTAAGAGTATACCGCAATATCAGCCCGTGATATATCCACTTTACCGAGATTTTCGCGGAGCACTAGTATATATGTTAGTACCCGAAAGATGGTGAACTAAGCCCGGACAAGATGAAGCCAGAGGAAACTCTGGTGGAGGTCTGTAGCGATTCTGACGTGCAAATCGATCGTCAGATCCGGGTTTAGGGGCGAAAGACTAATCGAACCGTCTAGTAGCTGGTTTCTTCCGAAGTTTCCCTCAGGATAGCTGGCACCAATGGAAGTACCAGTAGCATCCGGTAGAGCGAATGATTAGAGGTCTTGGGGCCGAAATGGCCTCAACCTATTCTCAAACTCCTAATGGGTGCGAAGTTCAACTTGTTAAACTTTTAAAGCTGAACATACTTTGTATGATGGTGCCCAGTGGGCCATTTTTGGTAAGCAGAACTGGCGCTGTGGGATGAACCAAACGTTAGGTTAAGGTGCCCGATGCTGACGCTAATGAGATCCCATGAAAGGTGTTGGTTGCTAAAGACAGCAGGACGGTGGCCATGGAAGTTGGAATCCGCTAAGGAGTGTGTAACAACTCACCTGCCGAAGCAACTAGCCCTGAAAATGGATGGCGCTCAAGCGTTGAACCTATACCTAACCGTTAAGGCAATCATATATATTATTTATCATGATATAAGCTTTAACGAGTAGGAAGAATGTAGTGATAGCGTCGAAGGTGTCTGACGTAAGTCAGCCTGGAGCTTTCACTATTACAGATCTTGGTGGTAGTAGCAAATACTCAAGTGAGACCCTTGAGGACCAATGTGGAGAAGGGTTCCATGTGAACAGTAGTTGAACATGGGTCAGTCGGTCCTAAGCGATGGGGAGAAATCCCTAACCAAAGTCCCAGATACAATTATCAAGTTGACTGTGGTGTTTCGCGAAAGGGAATCGGGTTAATATTCCCGAACCTGGCGTGGGAGATTGCTTCTTCGGAAGTAAATGCGGTAACGCAAACTAACATGGAGATGTTTCCAAAAGTCCTGGGAAGAGTTGTCTTTTCTTTGTAAGGTACCAAGTCCCTGGAATCGGTTTAACCGGAGATAGGGATTCCGGTACCGTAAAGCACCGCGGCTCTTGCGGTGTCCAGTGCACTTTTGGAAACCCTTGAAAATCTATGTTAGAGATTATAACTTTCCCGCCAGACCGTACCCATATCCGCAGCAGGTCTCCAAGGTGAACAGCCTCTGGTCACTAGAATAATGTAGATAAGGGAAGTCGGCAAAGCGGATCCGTAACTTCGGGATAAGGATTGGCTCTGAAAACTGAGCTGGTCGGGCTGAAGTCAGAAGCAAGTACTGCAAAATACCGAGACTGGTTGATGTTGGGTAACTAACTGATGCCGGACTTGTGTTTTTGTGATCTTGTGGATTGCTTCAGCTAGGATCCTTTGTGCAGCCTTTTTGAAGGGGTAACCTGGATGAGAGTGTCTGTTGCAGGGGGCAATCCTTTCGGCCAGCGAAAAACAGTTGAATCAGAACTGGCACGGACCCCGGGAATCCGACTGTCTAATTAAAACAAAGCATTGTGATAGCCGGTGAACGGTATTGACACAATGTGATTTCTGCCCAGTGCTCTGAATGTCAAAGTGAAGAAATTC